>PVKA01016896.1:0-46929 GCA_004027165.1 Ctenomys sociabilis | reverse complement strand
TGATCTTAGGTTGTTAACCATCCAGAAGAAAAGCTGATTAGTATCCTGCAGCATATGCCATTCACTTTGCCTTATCTGACTCAATTGATTTTACTTGTTGTACATTTCCTTTTGTATTTCTGCTTTTCGCTTGTTATACTAGGGAGACTATACGATATTTACACATATGTGTCTGGTTTATTTCACTTATGAGTATATGCTCAAGTGGCATCCACTTCAAAAAATATGGAACGCTTCACGAATTTGCGTGTCATCCTTGCGCAGGGGCCATGCTAATCTTCTCTGTATCGTTCCATTGGGGTTTCTTATGGGCTTCTAAACTCACTCAGATTGTTGGCAGAATTAAGTTCCTGGCTTTTTTTTTGGCAGAACTGGGGATTGAACTCAGGCCCTTGTGCTTGCCAGGCAAGCACTTATTCTGCTGAGCCATCTCCCCAGCCCAAGTTCCTGGCTTTTGTAGGTGTGAGATTTTCGTTTCTGATTAGTCCGAGAACCCACTCCTCTTCATGGGTGGTAAACACAGGGCCTCACAGTGAGTGGGTTTTTGTTTTTATTTATAGAGACAAAATTTTGCTAAGTTGTTCAGACTGACTTCAAACTGCAGTCCTCCTGCCTCAGCCTCCTGAGTAGCTAAGATTGTAGGCATGTGCCACCATGCTTGGCTGAATCTGGGCTTTTGAAAAAGCTCTTGGGTGATTTTATATTGTAGCTCAGATCAACCTCTGGGAATCCATAGACCCTTTTTTTTGGCAGGACCAGGGATTGAACTCTGGCCCATGTGGTTCCTATGAATCTTAAAGGCTGTCACAGAGAAGAGATATAGGTTTCTTGGTTTCTTTGGTGTCATAACTAGAAGGCTGGATTGCCATTAGTGATTAGAAAGTTTTAGGGACAATGTTTTCTGTTTGTGTTAATATCTCATTTTTTTTTACCAGGCATGGTGGCACATTCCTATAATTGAAGTACTTGGGAGGCTAAGGCTTTCTGGAGGCTGAAACATGGGGATCACTTGAGCCCAGGAGTTGAGGACCAGCCTAAGCAATACAGTTACACCTTGTCTCTGAAACAAAAGAATGGAATAAGCTTTCTGTCTCTCTCTCTCTCTCTCTCTCTCTCTCTCTCTCTCTCGTTGTTTTTGAGGCAAGGTCTTAGTATATAGTCCAAGCTAGACTTGAACTCATGATCCCTCTTGCCTTAGCTCTGGTATTACAGACATATGCCGCTATGCTTATCACTTTGTTCAGATCTCTGAATTGGTCCTTGAGGGGATAGGGGCTTGTCATTTAATGAGTCAGAAGTGTGGATGGTCTTAAAACCATCTGCTACCAGGCTACCTTCCAGAAATGTTCTATTCTGCTCACTATTGAATTCTTTTTGTGCCCCATTTTTGGGTAGGCTCTTATTAAAACAGTTCTATCAGGTAAGGAGACCTGTGTCTTCCAAAAATGCAGAATTGATATGTGGAGTTTTCATCCAAAGAAACAGAGAAGTGGGATCTGAGATTAAGATGAGAAAGTAGGAGTGCTGTAGGTGGGGCCCCACTGTACTTCCCACTGAATTTCTTGATGACTCTTGAAAATATCCAGGCCTGGCTCAGAAGATGCCCTGAACTAGGTTCGCACTGGTCCAGTCTCTACTTTGGGATGCTTCCTGTGGCCACTAGCTATGTGACACATAGCTCAACTTTGCTAGGGAAAGACTCCACTGTCACCTTGTTTATCATGAACCTTGCTAGTGAATTCTGCTCTGAGCTGCCTGGAGCTGAATCTGAAAAGGATTTTGGGTTCTTTTTTCTGCATCTGGTAGTAGATTAGTTCTGCTAGGTAGAACTGCCTAGTTAATTCTGGCTCATGGTTTTCTTCGTTGGCTTTAATTGACATTCCAAAGGAGCAGGGTGCTTTGGTAGAAAAGGGATTTTTCCAAGGGAAAGAAACTTGTATGCCATTGTATGTCTGCAGAAAGGTGGCAGACGCTAGACCCGAGCAGCAGGGTGCTGTTGGGTTGGTCAGGATGAATACCTCCCCCTTGTGTGTGGACCTGGACCTGGTATGAAGTGACCTATATTGATCACGGATGGGGAGGGATGGACAAGGCATGGTTGTTATTTGGAGGGAGGAGAGACTTGTGCAGTGGGCTTGGCAGAGGAAGGGAGAGGAGTGGACACATTTCTGACACATACTAGTTGCCCCACACCGTGATAGGAATTCCATGCTATTTTGGTTCTTGCTGCAGCTAAGAGCCAGCAGTTAGTTCTGCCATTTTAGCTCCCTAGGTTCATAGATACCAGAGCATGGTATCACACTTGCTCCTTCTTGGGCACTGCTGTCCTTCTTAGCTGCGCCATTCAGGCCTCTGAATTCTCATCATAAATGTGAAAGCCGAACAGCATCATAAGATCTGGTGCGTTTTGTGTTTCCAGACAAAATTGAGTCATGTTGCGTTAAGTTCCAGGCAGTTACCTGGAAACGCTAATTGGCAGGTGTCCTAGACCAGTCTTCCTTTTTTTTTTAAAAGGGTACCA
This sequence comes from Ctenomys sociabilis, assembly GCA_004027165.1. NCBI lineage: Eukaryota > Metazoa > Chordata > Mammalia > Rodentia > Ctenomyidae > Ctenomys > Ctenomys sociabilis. Next base: position 44,408 of record PVKA01016896.1, on the reverse strand, counting down.
CAGTGTTTATTTAAAAAGTACCATGAGAGGCCATCTCTTCAGAGGGAATTTGGGCTGAATAAAGAGAAAAAAAGGGTAAAAGCAAAAGTGAAAGTCCACACCATGTCTGAGAAATGCAATCCAGGCTACCCTGAAAACTCAACCCACCAAAGGCCCTGAACCAGTCTTTCTAAAGACATCTGGAATTCTGTAGTGATTTCAGTCTGAAAGTGGGCTGAGGAGTGCATTGGGCTCCACATACAAATTTAATGACAGTCAAAACTTTCTTTGCTGGTGGATGTGTCATATTCCATCACTGCCCCCTGGCCAGTCTGAAAGCTAGAACAGATGTCACCTAGGAGTGCACAGTCTGAGTGGCATGAGGCCCAGCCTTCAGTGTGTGTGTGTGTGTGTGTGTGTGTGTGTGTGTGTGTTGGGGGATGTCTTGCAGGGTGGAGGTCGGTGTTGAGGCAGGTGGCTGGCAGAGCGGTAGGCCTGGTAGCGCCAGCTGATGTCTTGCCAGCCACAGCACAGCCCTGCGTGGTCAGGAATTCTTGTGCTGAGGCCAGTGCTGAGATGAGCAGGGCTGGTGCGCCTGGCTGCTCCATCTCTACTCACATTAGGAGTTTTGAGGTCAGTGTTTACCTCCATCACAGATGACCTGCCCCCCAACAGTCTGCTGGCCTAATGTCGGCCCCACCTGGGATTGGAATCCAGGCGCACTTCCTATAGAGGAAGCTCCCTGTCTGATCTCTGTTACTTTTTCCTGAGTTCTCAGTGCAAGTGGGAGGCCAATTCTTCGTGCTTAAGCTGACCAGCCTTGGGGTGGGCTGGTAGGTTTAGAAGCCATGTGGACAGGAAGGAGACAGAAGGAAATATTGGCTGCACACACACACACACACACACACACACACACACACACAGTAAGGGATCATGGTCCCCTAATTCTGATTCTCAGACAACCAAAGTTTAGCAAGGATAAGAAGCAGAACCTGAATTTGAACCAGCAGTGGTTGAGTCTTTATCTGCTGTATTGATATTGGCCAGCCTTTCCTTAAAGGGCCAGGAAAGGAACTAAGTTTTTGTGACTAAGAAACAAAAATTGAGGCTCCTATGTAAGTATGCATATAATCATTTACATGCAGTCAATTTCAGACTATAAGAACCATTGTGACATCTGTGGTGGCGTAAAAACAAGTGACAACAGGCTAGATTTGGCCTATAGATTGGAGTGTTTCGACCCTTATTTTACAGTGAGCTGCTTCCTAATTCCTGATGATTATGAAATAGACAAGGAAGCCATGTGTAGGTGTCTCCCATCTGTGTTCAGGAGCTTCTCTCTTGAAACTTGTGAGGCAGGTAGGTTCAGATTCCTGTCCCCAAAGGGAGTCTTCTCTGAAGGAAGTAGCCGGAGGTATGAAGTTGGAGAGGGAGATGGCTGCCTGGCTTCTGGCTCCCTATGCTTTTCAATTTTCTGCTGCTTCCTGTTGCCAGGTACTCCGCTCCTGAAGCATGGCTGAGCATCACTTAGTGTTGTTTGAGGCTGAATGATGAGGCGCAGGGCTGAAGTGTTCGTGCTACTGTGCTTTGTACTCTCTTATTGGTTTGAAAGTACAGCAAAAAGCTAAGAAAAAAATCTATTTATCAATTAGTTATGAAAAACCACCTAGAACAGGGTGTTAGAATCCTGACTCTTTCACAGGTTCCAAAATGAATATACTGGCTCCTGTTCAGCAACAAGTGCTCCTGAGAAAGCCTGTGAGCCATTGTATGTTACCACCTGTCCAACCATCATTTTTTCCCTTCTTTGTCCATCTGTCATCCACCTGTTTTTTCAGCCATCCATGTAGTCATCATCCATTACTTTCCAATTATCTATTCATTCTTTATCCGTCATCCATCAAATCATCCAGCCATTACCATCCTGTCATTTATCATTTCTCCAATCATTCATGCTTGACCATCATCCATCCATCCATCCATCCATCCATCCATCCATCCATCCATTTCATCCATCATTTATCCATCTGCCCATCTGTTCTTTAATCATCCATTTGCAGTTTTATCTGTTATGGGAGCCTAAGCACAGTGCTTATGCTTTGGCTCTATGCTTGACCCCAAACAAGCTGTAGACCTGTAACAGCTGATAAATGAACACTATGAGAGGGGTCAGCAACAAGCAGAGGAGGGGACTAACTGCTGGATTAGCTCAAGGTAGGCGTCAGAGAAGAAGTGGACCATGAATTGGATCTTGAATGGACCCAAATAAAGCGGAGTATGTTAGGACTCTGTGAGTGATGGGAGGGGAGGAGATCTAAGCAGAAGCTGGGACAGATGTACAGGACAGAACAGCATGACGTGCTGCTGCGAGGCTTAGAAGCTTGGCATTGCTGGAGCATCATGTTGGGGCAGGAGACTGGATGCCAGTGAGTTGAGGTGGTCTGGTGTGTTCCCTGTGGGCCAGAGGAAGCTCCTGTGTGGACAGTGGGTGAGTGTGGTTGTGAAAGCCTGTCCTGTCTGCCATAGGCCCTGCTAAGTGCCTTCATTTTACCCATAATGACTTGTGGCTCATGGTTGCCTTCTGGACTGAGATGCCTGTCTACTCTGGCTAAGGCAGTTGTGCCTACCTATACTCACTTTTGTTTGCTTGCTTTTTTTTTTTTTTTTTTTTTTTGGGGGGGTGGTACTAGGGATTGAACTCAGGACTTCATGTGCAATAGGCAAACACTGCCATTAAGCCACATCCATGGGCCTCACCAGTTTTTACTCCTTGGCTCCCCTCTCTTCTTGGTGAGGACTGTGCAAACATCATGGTGTTTTATATTTCAGTGCCAGATGGAACTGACAGACCTTCAGTGTTTGTGGAACTTCATGCGTGCAATAGTACCTTGCAAGGCCCCGGAGGGCATCTGTGTTGCTTTCAGCATTTGTAAAACTCTTGGGCTGAAACCTCCTGACCAGAAATGTAGAGAGAAGCATATATTGCTCCTTGAGAGCTTTTCCCACCCTCAGCCATACTGTCTGTGAAATACCAAGACTCTGTCTGAAGCTGGTTGAAAGCTGTGGCTAGGGCTGTGCCTTGCCAGGTGTAGACCATGCAAGGTGGACTGTGGGTGGAAGTCACTGGGGTTTTTTATTGATATATATATATATATATATATATATATATATATATATATATATATATATAATGTACATATATACACATACGTATACATACATATGTGTGTGTGTGTATATATATATATATATATACACACACACACATATATGTGTACATACGTACACATGTGTGTGTGTGTATGTGTGTGTGTGTGTGTGTGTTGTTACCAGGGATTGAACTCAGAACTTTGCGCTTTCCAAGCAGGTGCTTATGCCACTGAGCTATCTCTCTGGCCCTATTAGTATATATTAGAGTACAGAATGATTACATTCAAAAAAAAAAGAATGATTACATTCATTTTGGATAATCAGTATATATACATAGCACATCTTGATCATTTTTACTCCCCTCCTTCCTCTTTCCCCCTTGTGATCCTCCTTTCCACAGTCTGCATCCTTATTTCCTACTTTTTTTTTAAATTGCAGTAAAAATCAGGTATTTTCTCTTACCCTTGTTACTGGGGGGAAGGGCAGCCCTGGGGCTTCAACCTCAGGCCTCCTGTGTGCTAAGCACACTCTCCACCACTAAGCCACACCCCTAAGCCCACAGCTTAACCATTTCTAAGCACAGGTGCTCCTTGTTTTATGATAGGGCTGTGTGTTGATAAACTGTGGTAAGCTGAAAATATCATTAGGTTAAATATCCCATTCAGTACATCAGATCTACCAACCAGCATAGCCTACCATACCCTACCTAAACTGTGCTCAGAAAACACAGAGCCTATTTTTATAATGAAGTGAGTGTATCATGATAAATCTTGAATACCATATGAAGTAAAAAAACAGAAGAGTTGTATGGGTGCTTTTCAAACCATTGTGAGGCCAAAAAATTACAAATCCAGGCGCTATACTATATGCTGTATCTCGTTGAAGTACATTCTTGTCATGCAAACATCACTACTGTCTGTCTCCAGAACCTTTTTTTAAATACTAACTCCCTATCTTCTCTTCCCTCAGCCCCTGGTAACCACTATTCTGCTTTTTATCTCTGTGAATTTGATAACACCAGTATCTCATAACCTTATATAATTGAAAGAAATCATACAGTTTGTGTTTCTGTAACTAGCTTTATTTGAGATTATGTGAGTATCCTCAAAAGTTCATCCATGTTGTAGCATGTTTCATAATTTGTTTCCTTTTAAAAGTTATATATTTTGTATAAATATACGTACCATATTTTGTTTATCCATCTGCCAGTGAATTCTTGAGTTAACTTTACCTTTGGGAATAATACTGTTATGCTTATGGGTCTACAAATTGAGTGATTTGCTTTTCATGTTAGGTGTCAACGACTGAATCCAGGCCTTGGTTCACTGCACATATGTTCTGCTTCTGAGCTACACCCCCAGCACCTCAACAGTTGTTAACCTGGGATTTTTTTTTTTCATATATTTGCCTCTTCCCTACCTTCAGCTATTTCATTTCCAACCAATTCCTTTTCTTCTTTTTAAGAAATTCTCATGTACAGATTTTTGTCCATGTTAGGAAGAGGAAATTTGAAGTAGAGGGTAAAAACATATGTATCTATTAAGTTCCCCATTCTTTTTTTTTTTTTTTTTTTTTTTTTTTTTTTTTTTTTTTTTTTTTTTTTTGTCTTTTTGAGACAGGGTCTCACTATGCAGTTCAGGCTGTCCTTAAGCTCATTTTGTAGCTCAGGCTGGTCTCGAACTCACAACAATCCTCCTGCCTCAGCCTCCCGAGTGCTGGGATTACAGGCGTGCGCCACCACGCCCGGCTCTCCCCATTCTTTTTTAAAAGACATTAAAGAATTGAAAGGTGTTATGGTATAACTTGAGGCATATATGTGTGTACATTGAGGTATAATTTATAGGCAAGTAAAAGTCACTCTTCTTGGTGTACTGCTCTGTAAGGCATAACAGAGTTGTGTAAGTGCATCATATTCAAAATGTACAGCTGGCCCATTGCTCCAAGACTTTTCTGTTGCTCCAGATATCTCTCATTACCAGTATCAGTACTTGTAGGCATCTCTCCCCCTTATGACCCATAGCAGTCACTGATGTGCTTTGTCTCCTTAAGAGTTTTGCCTGTTCCTGAGCATCATGTAAATGGAGCCCTGCAGCCTTTTGGTCAGGCTTCTTACACTTAGCTAATGTACTTGATATTCATCCAAGTTTTTAGGGGAATTGATAGTCCATTCCTTTTCATTATGAGAAGCATTCCATTCCGTGGATGGGCCAATACTTTTTCTTTTGTGTCTTAGTGGCTGAGCTATACTTACATAATATATAGTTCACCCATGTAAAGTGTACTGATCCAGTAAATTTTAGTATAGTCACACTTAGGCAATTGCACCATTATTTGATTCCAGAACATTTTGTACACACATACCTCAAAAGAACCCCTTTAGCCATTAACAGTGTCTTCCCCAGTCCCTTCTTCTGATCCTGTCAGCTGCTAATCTGCTTTGTGAGTTGGTAGGTGTGCCTTCTGTGGACATGTCATGTAAATGGTATCCCACGGTGTGTGGTTCTTAATGGACACTGTCCTTTGCTTAGCATTTCTTACAGAAGTCATCCTCTTCCAGGAGACGTCTCATCCTTAGGGTTGGAGGTTTGAGAGGCTTGTCTTGCTCACATTCTCCCAAGATCCCTAGCCTAGATCTTTCTCTCTGAGTTTGGGGCTGTTCCTAAAGGTGCCAGGACAAACCTTTTCTCAGTTTGACTCGTCCCTGTCAGCAAGGGTCCCTTGCCTCATAGTGAGGGTCTTGCTTGTTCCACCCTCAGCCTCTCACAAGGATTTGAATCTCATAGGTGGTACAAGGATGGGATGTCACCTCTGACAAGGAGCTGCAACTTGCCCAAGTGCTTCCCATCTGGTTGCTGAATTCACTTTTTCTCTGTTTAAGAGGCCTGGCTTTGGAATGGGGCTGGAGGGAGAAAAGGAGCCATCACAGAACAGTTATGGTCATCTACTAACTGGAATCTGAGTATACATAGTAGGATTGCTATGGTAGAGATTGGAGGGTGCCTAGGCTCTGTGTGGGAGAAGGACCCTGAAGGGGGAGCTGTGGCCACAGTTAGGCCCTTCCATTGTCCATGACCATTAGACAATGAAAATCTCAAGTGGTCCTTTGGGAACTGCTATAGCATTTGGAGTCTGTGTGGTGCTCATTGCCTGTCACTCCAGGGCTGTAGCAAAGGGTACTCACTAGGTTCTGGAAGTTTGGCAGAGTTGTTGCTGTGTAAGTGGCAAAAAACCTACAGGCCTGCCAAGGTCTTGAAGAAGATTAGGCCCTACTGGGCTCTGAAGGGGGTGCTCTGGTCTCCTATTACAGGGCCACTCGCCTCTCACAGAAGTGGCTCAATGGTAATTCTAAGAAAACAGGGCCATGGTGTAGACATGCTACTGGGCATTGTGTCTACCCACTGTCTCCCCCACAGTGCATAATGCCCCCAGGCTGCCCATTCTAATCCTGAGGGGAAGGGTGTTTATGGTGCTGCTTTGGCTTGTTTCCTCACTGAAGAGGAAAATGGATGCACCTGCTCTCTGGCCAAGAGAAGTGACAGCTGCAAGCTGCACACCCTGTTCGGAATGTTATCCAGACCAGAATATGCATTATGTAGTCATAAATCAGTATCTTGTCTATAGAGGATGTGGAGATATGAGGGAGAGCCAACTTTGTTTTAAGTACTGGGAGGATGCTAATCTCTAAAGGGACACAGACTGGCAGTCCTACGAGCATTTTCTCAACTTTTATTCTTCCCTGTGCAATGCTAGTCTTGGCCAAGGACCACAAGAGCTTCCTTTGCCTGGTTTGACTCGTGGACTCATCTAGCTGGCACTCTCTTTGCTCATCTGAGTCTTGTGCTCCCATCCTGGAGAGGATGCCGTTGACCCCTGAGGCCTGCTGCGCATCTGCGGCATTCTGTGTTTGGCCTGCTAGTATGGGTGTGGGCCAGGCCTGGGGGTGGCAGTGTTACTGACTCATGCTTCAGAGTCCTGGAGGTACTGACTAAGCTCTGTGAAGGAGGCTTGGATTAGCTGGAGAGGCCTTGAGAGTCATCACTCTTGAGGGATAGTTAGGCACAAGGGCTAAGGGCTTATGCTCAGGAGGGACACAGCTGAATCCCTGCATGCTGTGCCCTTTGAGATCCACTCAAGGTCCACAATTAGCAGATGTGCACTGGCAGTTATATCATAATAGGAAGTAGAGATCCAAGTTTTCCCTTTAAATGATGTAGAAATTTGCAGAAAATGTGCATCTGAGAATGGATGAAATACATTTGTTTCTTCATCTGCAAGATAGAAATTTAGGAGTCATCCACTCCGGGACATGCCATGAAGATTAAATGAGATGGTGCGTGCAGTAAAGGCACGCAGCCAGGCTGCTGGCACGCCTCGAGCGCTTAATAACACTTGTTATTCTCATTCTATTGTTGTTATCATAGCTCCTGTTGTGACAGATAGGGGGAGAGGATGTTGGCCGCTTCAGCATGCCTATTGCCAAGAAGTGATTTTTTTTTTTTTCCAGGCAGTTTTATTTTAGAGACAGAGTCCTTCTCAAAGGACATTTGAGAGGACCTGTTGGGATATGAAACAGATGAAAGAGAAGATACAGGTGGTAAAAGCTGGTAATAAAACCTGGTCCACCATAGCCTCCCCTCCCAGGTTGGCGTTGCTCCACTGCTGCCACTGCTCCTAGGGCTGGTGGTGGCCTAGGCATTTCCTGCTAGCCCTTTTTCTTCAGTTAGACCAAGTCTCTCACTTTCTGTGTGTTCTCTTGGGGTACTTGTGTGGACACACTTTTGGGGAATCAGTACCCTATGTTGCCATGTATCTTCTTTCAGGTGAAATTAGGTCGCCAGGCAGGGAACCTGATGTAACTTCCTTCTCAGAACAGAGAGATGGAGTTGACCCTAGGAACAACTAGCTGCATTTGAGAGAGGTGTGAGGAGAGAGGGAGACTCAGTGGCTTTGGGCCTCTGTTTGTGACTGTATCCAAGTCTGCTATGAAAAGTAATTAGAGTGAGGCAAGGCTTTAAACTGGTGGTGTGGGGGGGGTAATACGTAATATTCCCAGTCCCTCTATGTATGTGTCTGCGCACGTGTGTTTTAATGCCAATTTGCTTGGCTAGAGAGATGCCTAGAAGATGAATAAACACACTTTGGGCTATATTTGGGGCCTGACGGTGGAACCTGGCCCCCAGGGCTCTTGCCCTGCTCTCTGCTTCCTGGATGTTGTCACACGCAGCTTCTCTCACCTCAAGCCCAACCCTCCCCCCCATGCACCTTGGAGCCAGGTCACCATGGACTCCAATCTCCACAACTGTGAGTCAGAATAAACGCTTCTTCCTTAAGTTGTTTGTGCCAGGCATTTTGTCTCAGCAAGAGAAAGATGACTAATGTATAAAATTTGCCTCTCAAACCATTTGTAAGCGTGCATTTCAGTGGCATGAAGTACATTGACAGCTCTGTGTAATCACCATCTTCCATCGCCAACAAGTTTTCATCAATTTTTCATCACTGTACTGAAACTGTAGACTCATTCATCTCTATTAAACAGCTCCTCATTTCTTCCTTCACCAGCCTCTGTCAACCATCAACCTATTTTCCATTTCTGTGAATTTGACTTCTCCAGGTACCTTGCATAAGGGAAAGCATTTGTCTTTTTGTTTCAGGCTTATCATGGTTATGTGCAGAATTTCCTTCCTTTTTAAGGCAGTATAAAATGCACTGTGTATATACATCGTGTTTTATCTATCTGTTCATTACCTGGTGGGCACTTGGGTTGCCTCCCCCCTTTGGCTGTCGTGAGGCTTTGGTGCCTCGTGAAGAACGTGAGCAGGCATGCTTCTCCTCCTGGCCTCTTGCAGACAGCTCTGTTTTCTCTGTTTTGAGCGAGCGCTCCAGGCACCACTTCGCCTGCTTGCCATTCTCTTTCTTTAACTGCTGTGAGCATAGCTTTGTGGAATGTAGCAGGTCACTGATAATAGAGGCGGAAGTTCTTGGAAAGGAAGGTTTCTTTCTGGCTTGCTAGCCCCATCCCTGTTTTTGCACATCTTCTCTGCCAGAGGAACTTAGGTCAGCTGCTCCTGGCAAGTAGGAGGCCTCAAAAGAGGTTCCGGGGGACAGAGGTTTCAGGGAGATGGAGGAGGTAGTTCTCTATGGTTCCATTTGCTAATGGGGGCAGTTGCAAACTTGAGGACTCACTGACTCTGGGCAAGCCAGCAGTGACATCAGAGTAGAAATAGGAGAGGGCCCCAGCTTGGTTATGACCCTTTGCCTCTGAAGTGGAGTAAAGTGGGTAATGGAGCACCATACAGTGTTGGACCCTAGCTCTGGAATAGGGCTGTGTTTCTGCACCCCACTCCACAGAGTCAGTAATAGGGGTTGGAATTTTCCTGAACGGGGTGGATGTGTGGCCAACACTTGTAGGAGGGGTATAGAAGCAGGTAAGAAGCTACCTGGTGACCAAGACTCCAGGAATTGTACTATGACTATAAGCATGGGTCATTTTCTAGAATAACCACGTTATTCTCTTTAATTTTGTCACACTGAAAAATATGGCTGAAGTCTCATCAGAAAATCTAATTTAGGGCTGGGGAAATGGCTCAGTGGAATAAGTGCTTCCCTGGCAAGCTCAAGGGCCTGAGTTCAATCCCCGGTTCCGCAAAAAAAAAAAAAAAAAAAGAAAATCTAATCGAGAAGTGTCTTAGACATAGCATTCTATGTGCCCCGAATGCTTAGGGAGGAGCCATAGTGTGTTGTATGGCTAGGTATACCAGGTTCTTCCCCTTTTGGCTGGACTCAAGTGGCCGGGATAATCATCGGCAATTCCAGTGTGGGTTTACGTGTGGCTTGGCTTCAGAACGTCACCCCTGTGATTCTGCAAAACCCAGCTTATTCCCAACTAGTACCTCTTCCTCCCTCCCTTTTTTTCATACTACAAGGGTGTCTTTCTCTTTGAATTCCATGTCTGCATTGTTCCAGAGTCATTACCACATTTATAGCTCCAGCTCCAATCATCCTACCCTAGTACATTTTCCTAAGGAAAACTGACTTTTTCTCCCTCTTCCTCTCTGGTGCTATTATATAACACCATTCACTGTAGTCATAACAGTGGAAAGCTGGAATCAAACTAAATGTCCTTCAGTAGAAAAAGGGTTACATGAGCTTGCACATCACCAGTGATAATGAAGAAAATTACATAGCAACATGGAACAGGTTCCCAAGTGAAAAAATATGAGATACAGAGCTGCATTATGATTTGCATTAGCTGTTTCTCGCTACATAAAAAAGTTCCTCACAGTTAGTGGCCTAAAACAACTCAGTTTAATCTCTTAAGGATTCTGTGGGTTGGGCGGATCCTCTGTGGCTGTCATCTGGGCATTGTCATGTGACTGCATTTTAGCTTGGGGATCAGCTGAAGCTGAGGCGTAGAGTGGCCTAACCCAGGTGGCTGTGGCCTTGATGGAGCTGCTAGAAGGCAGGACATCTCTTGCAGTCCATCACCAATCTGAAGTGTACCCTGAGCTGCTTCCCGTAGAACCTGTGTCCTAAGAGCAAGCGTGTAAGCTGCAGGGTCCCTTGAGACCTGGGCTGTGAACTTTGTGCACCATCATTTCCGCCATATTCTGTTGGTGACAGTGCCTCCCAGATCCAAGGGTATAGAGAGCAAGGCTGAGCTTCTTGGTGGGAGGAGCAGCAGCTTTGTTGACGTGGGTACGGACCCGAGCAGGTGCAGTTCCTGGGGCCTTGCTTATGTCCCCATGCGAGGAGTTTGGTTAGAGAGTCAGGAGACAAAGCAGGAATTATAGAAAGGTGAATGTAGACCATTGATCAAGGAGGCAACATGCTAGATGGGTTTTTTTTTTAGATTTTTGCTACTGATGTGTTTATGTAGCAGATTTAAAAACAAGAACTTGCAGCATCAATTTGATATACATTGGACTCCTTTTGTTTTTGTTTTTGTTTTTGTTTTTTGGTACTGGGAATTGGACTCAGGATCTTGTGCTTGCCAGGCAGGTGCTTGTACCACTGAGCTATATCCCCAGCCCTGGGCTCCTTCTTGAGAATGATTGTGTATATGGGGTGTGTGTGTTTGTGGGGGGTGGTGCCTGGTAGGTCCCAGAGTTTCAGGCATGGCTGGTACAGAACCTCTGTATCAGGAACTTCAGGAAAGTGTTCAGATGCAAACGCCAGCGTTGTGGGGCACCTTCAGGCCCCACAGAGGTGGGCTGTGGACACCACATGAGTGGATGTCAGCTCTGAGTGTTGGTTAGCCACATCCGCAAGGCAGGGGGCAAGTCAGGTCCCCGAGCTGACTGACCTCAGGTGGGATGAGAGGACGTCCTGAGAAACCTGGTGTTCAGGGAAAGTGTTGTCTGCTTGATCTATGTTTGACAGCAGCGTAGGGGATGAAGGACAAAATACATGTCCCTGTTCCCTGGGGTCTGTTCTAGGACACTGCCATTCTTCTCTATAAGAGGTTCTTTGTATTCTTGAAAGTTTTCTCTAAGTTTGAAAATGTTTCAACTTAAAAAATTTAATGGATAAATACATGGGAAGTGGCAGTCTGCCTGTGTATAGGATGGGGACGACTGGAGAAAAGGTGTCCCGTGCAGGCTGGGGCTCTTGGAAGGTGTTGTAGGCATTGGTTTCAAGTGACAGCTGCCTACTTGTACAGGAGAGGCCTTGATACCTTGATGCTGGAGGGACACAGTGGGACATTAAGGGCTTTGCTTCTTCACTTTTTTTTTTATCCTGCCTCAGGTTTGTGTGTACAAAGAACGCAGGAGGACACCAGCCCCCAACAGATGGCACTCCAGGAGTCACACCTGTTCTTCTGTTTTTACATTAGCAGATCAGAGGCTTTTACTGGGGAGCCTTCCCAGGTACCTGGGCTGGAGCAGAAGCTGGAGTAAGGGCCTTGGCTGGAGTTGGGCCTTTGGCCGGCAAGGCCCGTGACCCTTGGCATTGTGGGCATGGATATGCTTCCAAGCTTGGGGTGGGCAATATGGGCTAGTCGAGCGAGCCAGCAGTTTGTTCCCTTTGGGATGATCTTGGGCTTGATGAGGGCCTTGATAGCCTAGGCCCGTGCATTCATGACCTCAGCATTGTTTGCTTGCATCTTCTTGAAGCCCTTCTTATTATGCTTCCTGGCAAAATTCTGTTCCTAAGGAACTTGGGATCTACCCCCTTCAGAGATTTGTATCTTTGTGACCAAGGTTTCTTGATACCATTTCTGTGCCATTTTCGGGACTGGTTGTGCATGGTGTGGTTCTTGGGCTTGGGCATAACTGTACTGTGAACAATGGCTGCCAAGTGCCTGGAACCAGAAGAAGAAAAGCTGCTTCTTCACTTTCTTTCTGCCTGTCGTCCTCCATGGATTATTTTTGAAGATTTTCTTTTTTCATTTATGTATTTGGTACCAGGTCTCACTATGCAGCTCAGACTTGCAGTGATCCTCCTGTTTTCAGCCTCTTCATTGCTGGGATTACAGGTAGATGCCACCATGCCTAGACTCCCCATGGCTTGTTTTTAAAATATTAAGGCTGTGCATTTATCTTGTGAAGAAAGAGGTCTTGGCTGGGGTGGAATATGGACTGAGCAAAAGTATCTTGTTCCAGGGAGGACCTCACTTGTTCAGGCATCCTGTTGATGGAGCAGTGCCCCTCCTGTCACGCGGGCACTTCCCCCTCCTCCACATTCCTGCCCTCAGCCTCCACCTCAGCTTTCAGGACTGGGATGGTCTGCCAGTGCCCTGCCTTCCTGGCCTGTCAGATCTTCTACCCCACCCCTACCCCTGGGGACATGGGAGGATGGCACCAGAACTCAGCAGCCAAGTTCCTTCTCTGATCCTCTACGTTTGACCTTTTTCTTTAGCTGCAGAACTTTGAATTGGACATTTGAGGGGTCCCCCAGTATATAAGGTGGGTACACAGTGTTTAAAACTCCCCTTCTCCCTCACCATATGGGATGTGGGGCTGTTGTGGGATCAGAAAAACACTACCTCGGGCCCTCCTGATCAGGGGAGAGGTCCTGGTCTGCTTAGCAATGTGGCCTGTGGGTGACTGCTCATGGGGGCAGGTAATTTCCCTGGGGACTGGCCTCAGTTTGGCGGTTATACCAGGAATGAGCCAGAGTCTGCTGGTCTTTGATTGCCACTCAAGCCGCTAGTGACCAGATGGGTGTAATAGATTGTGGTCCTCGTAGTGAAGACCTGTCCTCCCAGCCAAGGGCAGCCTGACCTGCTTATACTTCACTGGGAGGGGGTGTTGGGGTGGAGTGGGGGGGAGCCCCTGTACAGGGCTGTTCTTCTTTCTGCTCTGGAATGAGCCAGTTTGGAGGGTGAGAAGCTGTCAGCAGCAAGGATGAATTGCCTATTTACTTGTTTCATTAAGAGGCCTGTGGCCCATGGGAGAGGTCGCAGCCCAGCCGGGCCAGAGAGGAAGTGGTGTTAACAGAGAAGCCAGCTGGTGCAGGCTGAGGAGGTGGCTGATCCCTCATTACAGAGCAGGGAGGACCTGCGGCGTGCCAGCCTGTTCCTGCCATGCCGCTGCCCTAATGGCCATGACGGTGGATGGATGGACTCAGGGTTGGGCTGGCTGGGCAGTGAAAACAGGAAACCTAATCTTTTAAAAATAATCCACAGGGAGGGGAGAAAGTGAAGAAGCAAATCCCTTAAGCCAACAGATGGCTGTTGTGGGGGGGGTGTCTTCCAGTGTGGCTGGTGCTTTTCAAAACTGCAAATTGCAGTGAGTCAGCGAAAAGCTGAGCGTCCAGACTATGATCCTGGTGTGGGCAGTGGACATTTTCAAGGTCTGTCCCTAATGTCACATGATTTGTTTTGCACACAGCCTCCCCTAATCTAGCCTCTCTCCACCCGGCCTCCAATGCCATCTCTCTCGAGCTCCTCACTTTGACCAGGACCTGTTCTGTCCTTGCCTTTGGCCTTTGGCCTGGTCAGCTGTGCACCAGCTTCATTTTCAGGGACCTGATCTCCGCTTGCTTTCAGAAACACCTGTGCTAACCTTGGAATGGGCTCAAGGTTGCACAGCCCAGGCAGGCGGAGGGAGCGTACATAGCACAGTGCCGTCCACACTTGCTTTCATACCCTTCTGTGTGGCAGAATTTCCTCCTCCCTCTGGCGTTGAATGGAGATTCTTCCCAACCTGTATTCCATGTACCTCATCCCTTTACCTAGAATTTTGCCCAGGTCTCCACCTGCTCAGAGCTATCTAGGCTCCAGTACCCAGTTCTGATCTCTTTTCTCTGTGTTCTTCATGTACCTCTGTTGTTCCATCCTGTGTCCTTCTCACTCCCTGACCTGTGCACAATATTTCTCTCCTCCCATCTTCCTCACCCCTCTATCTGGCTCTGTGTTGCCTGGTGTGCTCTGCCTTCTTTCTTCCAAGCTCGTAGTTGCTGCAGTGTGAAGCGGTCCTGTTATCTCTGCGTCTCACATCTGCCTGTGGCCACACAGAGGGGTGTGACTTCTGCCAATGCTCTTTCAGGCTGCCTGGCACACAGCAGACAACCCCAGGCCCCTGCTGTGCCATCTCACTGACCTGAGTGTATGAACTACTTCACTTCTTGCATAGAGTCCAGGGAGATCTCTCTCTCTCCCAAATATGCTTCTGAAGGGAGAAGGCTTATGTTGGAGTTTCTGCTTATGTTTGAGTCCACAGGATCATGTCCCTGCCGTGACAGTAGCCATGTGTCCCATTGTGAGGAATGTGTGTAAGAGGGAAATGGCATCCCTAGGAGGAAGCCAGATCCAGGTGGTAGGGAATGGCCACCGCACCTGCAAGCTTCTGCAGCCACTCTATTCTGGGTCATTTCGGCTTAGTGGTTCTACTTGTCCTTTGAGTAGTGTTTGTTTCCCAACTATGCTTAGGTATGGAGTACTGGAGACATGGGGATCCATAATTCCTATCTATAATTTGTTCCCTCTGTAACAAATTGGAGAATAGTAGCACCAGTGGAAAATAGCCTCCTCATGACCCTAATTGAGACTTCAGGCTTCTGAGGCTCCTGATGGAGGACTGTCCTCCCCATGGAGAGTGGAGGCACCTTTGTTTTGTAAGGAGCTGAAGGTGACTGTGTTCCCGCACCCTAGGGGATTCTCTGCCTTTCCTGGTCCTCCAGCTGCTTCTCTCACTTTTACCTCCTTGCCCATCAGATTGAGAAACTCCGTATTTTCAGCCACATTCTCAATTACTAGCAAAAGTAATTTCCGTTTTCCTGGTTGGTGTCATCGAAGTTTCTGTTTGTCATCCTTTTTGGGGGGAAGCAGCTTTTAGGGGAAGGAAGGCTTTTTTTTTTTTTTTAAAGTATAACTTTCAATTTATTATTTCTTTCTCAAGAGAGTTTTCTTCGGTCCAGCTCCCCTCACATGGGCTTTGGTGGAGGTTGTGGGGCAGCACCAGCAGGTCTAAATCGGGGTGGAGGAGTTCGGTCCCTGTGGGCTTCACGAGATCGATTTCTGACCGCTTTGCTATAAATGGCACAACTCACACAGTAATGCAGCTTCACATACAGCTTGGGAAGCACATAATTGTCGAAGACACTTGCTTCAGAAATGTCCCTAACAGCGGCGGCCTCCACTATGTTCCGAATGACAAACTTCTTAATGGCCTTATCCTTGGGTACTTGGGTACGCACCAGGCGTAGTTCGTGCAGCGAATAGGTTGCACGTGACTGTGGCCCTTTTTGACATGACCATTGTTCCTTCTTTTTTTCATCATCTTGGAAAGGAGGAACCAAAAGAGTGAGGGAAGGCATTCTTATGAAAAGTGACAGCCTTCTGCCTATTCTTGGTCTCTTTCTAGAGCAGACCTGTATCACCGGGACTTTGCTCACCTCTGCATCTCCACTGTCTAGAATAACACTGGGACAGGCAGTAGGGATTCATTGTTTGCAGGTACCAGATCTGCCTCACCCTATTTGTCCCTCAGTTAGAATAGCCTATGTCATGGTTTGGGGTTTTTGCAAGGGGAACGGTATAATACAGGACACATTTTATAATGAATCCCCTGAAGAATCATATACAACAAGTGCAGGAAATCTATCCACACACTGAATACTAAAGACTCTAGCTGAGAGCCTGGATCCTAATATTTTGCACAAGTACAGATGCAAACCTAAAGTTCAATACAGTGCCTCCCACAAGTCCAGTTGGAGGCCTTTAGCCCGCAGCAAAGTCCCATGCAGGCCTGCTTCATGGATATGTGCTGGAAAGGCCCAAAGGTCAGTGGTGAAAGCTAGGAAGTCTGTGCTAGTGGGATGATGGATCTGTGCTAGCAGCTGAGGGATCTGAACTGGAGCTAGGAAGCAACGCTCAAGGTTAGCACCAGAGCTCCCCCAAAAGTGCCACAGAGTCCTCAGCAGCAGTGAGGTCCCAAGCTCCTCCAGCAGTGAGGTGCTGAGTTCCCATCAGGAAAGCCAGTGCGACAAGCCTCTCCATGAGGCTGAGCAGGGTGCCATCTTCCCCTCTTGAGCCAGGAAGCGATGCTCCAGATGAGGACCCAAGCTTCTCCAGAGTTCATTGGGAAAACCAGCACGACAAGGTCCTCAGCAGAACAGCCCAAGAGAACTAGCAGCCTCCAAACAACTTCTTCAAGCAGCATCCATAACAGCATTTTATCAGCTTCTCCTGTTCTGCCTTTATGCTGCTGGCAGCAGCCCTCAGCTGGGCCTCCCCCACCCAGCAGCACCACGCTAGTTTAATTCAACTGGGTGTAATAAGTTGACCACCAGTTAGGAATCCACTGTAGCCTAGAGAGATGTCTAATGGAGGTCCTACATGTCTCTTGCCTGAATGGGAAAGTAGAACAGAAGTACATGAAAGTTTAATATGGTTGACTGGTAAATTGCACCAGTGCAAAGTAATGTGAAAGTTCAGAGTAAGGGAAATTGTTCCAGGGCAGGGAACAGCAGAGTGTGTAGATTTTTTGGAAAATGCTGAAGGAGGGTGGAATTTGGTGAAGGGCAAAAGGTTTGAAGACATGGCCAGGATCTGGCCGTGGTAACACATTCCTGTAGTCTCAGAACTCTGGTAGGCAGAGGCAGAAGTGTTGCAAGTTAGCCCCAGCCTGGACAATGTAACAAGGCTATAGCTCAGAGTACCAAAAGGACTGAGAATATAGTTCAATCTGAGGGGCTTGGGTTCAATTCTTAGGCCTGCAATAATAAAAAATTCAAAAGACATGGCCTGGGATTAATATGGCAGTGGGAAGCCTATGGTTTGGCTTCTGTGGCCACTGGGATGCCCATGCACAGGCCAGAAAGGACCAGGCCAGACTGGGCCTGTGACACTGGGACTGAGAGTCTCAGCCTGGCGGTGCAGACCTTCAGGATTGTACTTGGGTTGGAATTCCTGTCCTGACCTCTGGTTTTTCTGGGTCTCTGAATGGCCTCTGTCCTGCTTCTGATACAGAATATCAAGGGGTCTTTGGCTCTTGTGGCTGCTATCAGAAAATATCAGAGACTTGGTGGCGTTTAAAGAACAGAAGTTGAGTGTTTACCCTTCTGGAAGCTGGGAAGGCCAAGAGCAAGGCACCAGCACATGCAGCATCTGAGGGGTGCTGTTTGCTTCATAGATGATCCCTTCCTGCTATGTCCTCACACTGCAGAGGGGCAAAGAAGTTCCCTGGAAGGGCCTGGGGAGATGGGTCAGTAGAATAAGCGCTTCCCTGGCAAGTGCAGAGCCCTAAGTTCAGTCCCCGGTACCACAATAAATAAATAAAGTTTCAATTAAAAAAAGAGAGAAGTTCCCTGGAGCTCCTGTGTAAGAGCATTATCTCCAGCTGGCCCCACCTCTTAGTCCGGTCACACTGAGGATTAGGTTTCAGCATAGGGAGTTGTGGGGTGGGTGCAGACAGACCTGGGTTCCACAGCACCAAGGTTGGTACCGTGAAGGCAGTGAGAGGTGATCAGTTAGCAGGGAACCAGGACTCTGCCAAGGGAGTTGGGGTGTGTGAGCATCTGTGTCTGCATGGGTGTGCACTGTGTGTGCACACGCACGCATACATGCATCTGTTAGGAGTTCTTTTTTTTTTAATGTATTTAGTACAGGGTCTCACTATACAGATCAGACTCGTAGTGTTCCTCCTGTTTTCAGCCTCCCAAAGGATTATAGGCTAGTGCCACCATCCCAGTCTCTATTAGGGATTCTGAGGCTGTGAGTTGTCCCCATATTTTAGCATTTCTTAGGTGGAGATGCTATTTTCTGGGAAAATGAAAGTAGGTGGAAGCCCTGCAGCAGTATAGCTGATCCCTCCTTCTCCCCTCCCTCTTTCTGGCAGGCTGTGTGTCACCTGGAGGCTGTTTGTCATCTGGACGATTCAGGCGGGTGGGGGGAAGCTGCTCACCCTCCCACCTCCAATGCACAGTGAAATTCGGATTTTGTTTCCAGGCCTGTGTTTCTCACCCTCTCTCCCCACCAGAGGTGGCCCGGGTCTCTGATGCTACTGCCCCCTTCTCCTTCCCTGTCCTTGAGTATGCTCTGGCCACAGCCCAGTCTGATCCCTGGGGTGGCCTCTTTCTGCCTTTCCCATGGGGAGAAGCCCTGGTGCCTGGAACCCATGTGCTTGGCACAGGAAGAAGCAGGAGTGCCCTTATCTGAGTCACAGACCTTTTATCTCTCCTTTCCACATGGCGTACAGGAAGCTGGTGCTGAAACAGCACGGAGAGGGACTGACTCCACAACAGGAAGACAGGCTCAAGCACAGGACCCAGGGATCAGCTGGGGGCACTGTGCAGTGGTCTCTTCTGCACTGACCCACCTCTCTGGTCCCCAGAGGGTTCCTGTCCCAAAGGTCTGCCCTGAGGTTGGCTTTTCGGATGGTTGTTTCTACTTTTGATTTGCTGACTGTTTTTAAGGCTCAGGGCTAAGAGTGTACTGTAGCTCAGCAGTAGAGCACCTGTTTATCATGTGTAAGCCTTGGGTTCATCCCCAGGGTGGAGGAGGGAAAAGTCAACAGCTTTTGTTTGTTGTTTGTTTTTTTAAGCAGGATTTCTCTGTAGTTCAGGCTGACCTTGAGCTTACTTTGTAGCCCAAGCTAGTCTCAAAGGCACAGCAATCCTCCTGCCTCAGCCTCCCGAGTACTGGCATGTGCAACCACACCTGGCTTAACTTCGATTTTTAGAATTCTTCATAGATTGCAGTATTGGGGGCCACAGAAGTGGGGACCACACTGTGATGGGCAGAGTTAGCTGGTGCCACAGGGAAGAAAGCATTTCACTTAGGCGTGGGTCTGACAGGGTTAAATGGCCCAAATACCCTTAGGAATGGGCAAGGGGTAGCTGGGAAGGAGCGCTCACTCCCCACCTATCTGCTTGTGATTTACCAGGCTCCCCAGAACCTGGCCCTGAATTTGTCAGATGAGGGAGGAATCTCTAAAACTTGGGCTGAGCACTTTTCAGAGGCCCAGAGCTTCTTGTGGGTTAGGACCCAAGGTTCTCATTGATATCTCAGGTCCCCTGGGCATGATGCCGAGACTTGGAGGCAGACGTGGCCTTAGGAACAGTGGGCCAGACCATTGGTCGTAGGTAAGGTATGCCCACACAGGAGGTAGCTAAGCCTGCTGGAGCAGGGCTGGACTCCCCTTTGAGACCTATGTGTCCCATTTAATAAAATAAAAGCTTAGCGTGTGGATAGGAGAACCCAAATTCACGTGACCCATCTGTTGCACCTTTTCTGTATCTTGATTCCTCTCTTTCATTTAAATACAGAGAAGAACACTGAACCCTAAGGAATCAGGACCAAAGATACCATCCGAGGCCAGAGTGCCACGTGTTGTGATTGTTTTGGGACTTCCTCTCTGTTCTTCCCTGGACTCACTTGCTGGCTTGACATTGGCCTGCTTCTCAGGCCTCACCCAAGGCAGGCTGGCCAGGCCAGGTGGAGGACATGAGCTCTGCCAAAGCTCAGATCGCCAGCAGAAGACTGGATAGTGGGGCCCCTTCTCCGGGTTCTCTTCTGGGAACTTGGAGGATGTGGCCTGAGCAAAGTCCTCCTGTCTGCAGTAGTAGCTGTTTAGGACTTTGGTTTGGTTTGGGGGAGATACATATGTGTCTAGAGCTTGCCAAGATGAGCCCTGGGTTTCTTACCTTTTACTTCTAGTTTATATCCTACCAGTATCATGGATTGTTTATAGTGTACTTCTGCAGAGAGAATGATGGGGTACCATTGCAGACCTAAGGACTCTGTGGCAAGGAATTCTAGGTCTGTGTGGTGTGCCCTGCACGTGCTGCCCCTTTATCTTGCATTGGCAGATGCCATCAGGGACCCTGGGGGCAAATATTTTTGCTCGCTTGGCACAGTCATTGTGTCCTGGGGGCCTGAGAATGCTCTGGGCTTTTCTTTCTGCTTTCTTCCCAATGGTTTTTTTTTTTTTTACACTGTTTGAATTCTTTTTTTTTTTTTTTTTTTTTACTGTTTGACTTCTTAAGGCTGCCTGAGATCATTTTGAAAATAGATGGGTAAAAACAAACTCCTCAGAGCCAGGTGTGGTCCCATGCCTATATCCTGCTATATCCTGTTCCCCTTCTTTGGGACCCGCTGAAGCCTAGGTCCCTCTTGAGGGGCAGGGAGGAGTGCGCTGGTGCCTGAGAAATGGTGTAAATCTCCTCTCTGGGGTGCATAAATGATTCATTTCCTTCAAGAGTCCTGTGCTGTTTTCCAGCAGAGATGAATCAAAGTCCTGGCTGACATTTTTTGCTGTGACTGAGTGAGATTTTCCCTTGGAAATACACTTTTCAAAGTGCCCAGATTATTATTTTTTAATTGTGTGTGTGTGTGTGTGTGTGTGTGTGTGTGTGTGTGTGTGTGTGTGATTAAACCCAAGACCTTGTGCATACTAAGTATATACTGTATCACAAGGACTCTTGTCCCAGCCCCCAAAATGATAATTGCTGGTATCTAGAGTGTATGGATGGATGAGGGGGGGGATTATCAACTGCTAAAGATCAAGTGAACTGAGCACATTCTTTTGTCTTAGGGGGTGCTTCCTAGACTGGTACATTTGTGGTGGTTAATGCGTGGGCAAGGAAAGAAAGAGAGCTTCTCTAAGCTACAGTGTGCCTTTCTAGGCCTAAGGTGACTGCAAGAAGCAGCTAAGTTGGGAAAATGAGAGGAGGGTAGTGGGTTGAGTCCTCTTTTTTATTTTGGCTCAGTTTGGGTGATGCCACTCAAGGTGTGCTGCTCTGGGCTCAGATGATGTCTCTGGTGCAGGTTTCTTAGCATCAGGGTCTTCCTCTGCATTTAAATCAAAGGAGGAATCAAGATACAGTTTTATTGGAACATCGCTCACTGACTGTATAGGTATCACGTATGGCCACTTTTGTGCCGTAATGGCAAGACTGGGAATTTTAAGACATAAAGCACAGCTTGCAAAGCTGAAAACATTTAGTACCTGGCTCTTTTTGGGAAAAAGTTTGCTGACCTTGACTTAAGATAAAACACAAAAATAGATCCCAGTGCAGCAGTCTCGTGCAGAGCCAGCCTCCTCCGCACCAGAAGTTTTAGTTGCAGTATAAGGGTGATGCAAGTCTCAGCTGTACCTGAAAGGAACCAGAAGGCCAGGGTCTTGTGATCAGAACGCAGGGAGAGACTGAAGTTAGATTTGGCTCAAAGACCCAGGCCCTGGGCCCAGCACTTGCCAGCAAAGGCGTTTGTTGTTGGTAACTTACTTGGAATGCTAAGAAGTCAGTCTGGCTTCTGAGAAATATGGGGGGGGGGGTTGTTTGTTTTTTAGTTTTCCCCTCAATGCTAGGGACTGAACCCATTGTCTTCAAAGCTGCATCCCCAGCCCTTTTAAATTTTTTTCTTTGTAGGTAGAGTCTTGCTAACTTGCCCAGCCTGGGCTTAAACTTGTCATCTCCCTGCCTCAGCCTCCCCCAGAGTGCTAGCATTATGAATATTTGTCACCATGCCCAGCTAGGAACACAATCCTTTTAAACTGGTAAGCTTCCATGATGGCAACTTTAAAAAAAAAAAAAAAAAAAAAAATCCTTCAGAGCCAGAAACCACACAGGTACCAAGCTATCTGAACAAACTGAGTGATTGAAAGCATAGAAAATAGAACCTTTCAAAGGTACTTAAGGAGGTAGATTTTTATAACCCTGAGAAGCAGGTTGATGAGTGCCTCTTGGAAATGATAACCACTGCTCTCTGCACCTATTGTGTGCCAGTTGCCACACTAAGCACTTTATCTCCATATTTAATCTCAAAACGATTCTGCTGAATAGCTCCTGTTATCAAGTAGCTTGAGTAACTGTAGCTCCTGTTATCGTCACAGGCTCTGAGGGTGTGTCTCCTGCAGGACTCTTCCAGCCCTCTGCACAGAGAACAGGAAAATTAGCCGAAATTGCAGCCATATTGGGGGAAATGAAGAACAGCTCGACTGCAAGCATGGTTAAACAGTGGGATTAGCTGTCAGGCGTGTGTGAGTGATTTCTATCTGGGGAAAGCTTCAGAGAGGAAAAACCATTTTCAAGTCTATTTTCAGCTGCTTGGTGAAAGGCCACCAGCTTCAGTGGCCTCTGAAAATTGACCTTTCAACCTTTCTGATTCAGCAGTTCTGTCCCCCATCAGTACTGAAATTCTTTGCTAGTTCTCATCACAATAGTCTGGGTCTCTTTAGGACTTCCACGCCTTGAGTTACTTTGGTTTCTGGGGCATGTCTGGCATCTAAGAAATTTGCTAGAAGACTAGGCTACCTCCTGAGGTTCTTGGGCCTGCTGCACTGTGGCTCTGTGCAGCGTAGGACTCCACTGTCGGCCCCAGGACCCCTTTTTCTGCAGGCCTTGATCAACACCAACATGGTTGAGGACATGGGAGCAGAGTGGGTAGGAAAGAACAGTGCTCTTCTACATTTCCTAATTTAGATACCTAGGGTTGTTTGTAGTATTTCACTAGTATTTTATTTCTGGCATTGAGGACTGAATCTAGGGCCTTCATACTGAGCTACATGCCAGGTCTTTTTTTTTTTTTTTTTTTGAGGCTCGGTCTAGGTTTGAACTTGTGTCCTGGCAGGGATTTATAAGGATGAGCCAGCGTGCTTGGCGCATAGTTGTTATTTGTCTTCTTCCTCCTCTTTTTTTTTCTTTTCTTTTTTTGTTGGCTCAGTCCAGCTTGAGGGCAGGGCTGGCCTGACATGTGATTCCAGGTGTTGAACCAAGGACCACCTGCCTAAGCAAGTGCTGAGCTATCTTGCTTTTTTTTTTTTGAGATTGGACCTCCCTATGGAGTTCAGGCTGGCCTTCAACTTAATTAATATATAGCCCAGACTAACCCTGAACTCAGAGCAATCCTCCTGCTTCAGCCTCCTGAGTGCTGGGATTACAGGCATGTGTGGGGTTTGGGGTTTGTTTTCTTTCTCTTTCTCTTTCTTCCGCCCCCCCCCCCCCATAGGGAAGGATCTACAAGGTGTTCAGGGCCTCATTACTAATTTAGACTAATAATGACTTTTGTTTACAGCCTCCCAAGTCCTAGGATTATACGCACATGCCATCACACACCATCTCAGTGGAGGGGGGAGGGCAAGGCAGGCCCAGGGATTCAACCTGGGACCCCTGCATCTGCTGAAGCAGGCACTTTAATCACCTGAACTATTTGGCTGGCCCTTTTTTTTTGAAACACAGTCTTAATGAGCTGCCCAGGCTAGTTTCAAATTTGCAGCCCTCTTGCCTCAGCATCTTGAGTAGCCACAATTATGGGCCTCTGCTACCACTCCTAGCCATTCATTTATTCATTCTTTCATTCATTCATCATGCATGCATGCATTTCTCCCAACTCATCATTCATGCATTTATTTATACATACATACATACATACATACATACATACATACATGGAATCAAACTCAGGCCCTTGCACTTGCCAGGCAGGTGCTGTGCTGCTGAGCTGTCTCCCTGGCCCCCATCTTTCATTTTTTTATTTCCTTTTTTCTTCATCAGTCTAGCTAGAAATTTATCAGCTTTTTATTGGTTTTCTCTGTCCTAAACTATTAGCTTTTATTTTTAGTGATTTTTACTCCCTATACTGCATTTTCATTCTTGTTTTCTTCCCTCTATTTCCTCCTTTAAAATTTATTTTGCTCTCTTAGTGTTTTAAGATAGAAACTTAAAATTACTGATTTGAAGTCTTTCTCTTCTATTTCTAGCATAACCTTTTGTTGCCCTAAATTTAACTCCAAACAGTGCTTGGTCTGCGTTCTAAAAATCTTGGTATGTTGCATTTTTATTTTTATTCATTCCAAATTATTTTCTCATTTTCCTTGATACTTTTGTTTAGAGCTATGGGTCACTTAACAGGACTCAATAGTAGTATCTTGTTTCATTTTCAATTATTTGGAGATTTTTCAAGTTGTTATTGTTAACTAATTTTTAGTCAAAGCACATATGGTATTAGTTTCTTCTTGTTATAGTAAATTACCACAAGTTTAGTGGCTTAAAACAACAGTTTGCTGGGCATGGTGTCTCACATCTGTAATCCTAGCACTTGGGAGGCTAAGACAGAGCAGCTGTGAGTTTGAGGGCAGCCTGGGTGGGCTGTACAGTAGTTCAAGGCAGCCTGAACAACATAGTGAGACCTTGTCTCAAAACAAAAAAAGTTAGGGCTGGAGGGATGTGACCCAGTGGGTGAGAGAATGCTTGCCTAGGAGCTGGGGAGATGGCTGAGTGGAGAAGCGCTTCCCTGGCAAGCACAATGGCTTGAGTTCAATCCTCGGTTCCACCAAAAAAAAAAAAAAAAAGAAAGAAAAGAAAAAAGAGAATGCTTGCCTAGCACCAGGGGCTCTTGAGTGGACAACTCCTCCCCTCCCCACTCCACCCCCCAGCACAAATCAAAAACTACACCCAGTAGACTTGCTGTCTGGGAGCTCAGAAGTTCAAAAGGACTCTCAAGGGCTTAGTTTTTCTTCATCAGAGACTGTCTTTGTTTTAACTATATTCCAGAAGGATATTTTTTCTGGTATGGCATCTTAAATTGACTTTTCTTTTAACATTTTAAAATAGTACATTCTCTTCTGGCCTCCATGGTTTTTGGTGGTAAATATACTGCATTTGAAACTATTTCTTTGTATAAAATGTTTTCTTTGAAACTGCTTTTAAGACTTTCCTCGTTGTTTTTTTTTTTTATTTTCAGTACTTTATGATATGTCTGGCCATGATTTTTTATTTTTTATTTTTGTTTTGTTTATCCTCTTTGGAGTTTATTGCACCTCTTAGATCTATAAACTTCTGTTTTTCATCACATTGGGAAGAATTTAGCTATTATTTCTTCAAATATGTTTTTTTCTGCTTCTGTCTCCCTACTTTTTGGGGATCTTGGAGACATGAAATTAGATTATGATTTTTTTTTTTCACATGCATCCTTGAGGTTCTATTTCATTTGCCTCCTTTGGTTTTTTCTGTTATTTATATTGAATCATTTCTGTTGATTTATATTTTAGCTCACTGACTTCTTTGTCAACCTGGTTCTGCTGTTGAGTTCTAGAGAATCATTGTTCTAAAATCAGTCTCATCAGTTGTAGTGCCACACACATATAATCCCAGGCACTTTAATCCCCTAAACTATTTGGCTGCCCTCTTTTTTTTTGAGTGGCTGAGACAAGAGGATTGCCATGAGTTCCAGGTCAGCCTGAACTACCTAGTGAGACTCAAAACCATGAACAAAAATTAAAAATGAAAATAAATAAAACTGATCCCCCCTTTCTGTTCTCCTTGCTTTTCCTCTCCTTCCTTTTTCCTCCCCCATCATCCTTTGTCCTGTCCCTGTCTCCACAGGGGTGAGCTGATGGAACTCAGGACCTTGCCTGTGCCAAGCAGGCCCTCTACCCCTGAGCTATATTCCTATCCTTCTCTCTTTTTTGTTTATTTATTTTTTTAATGTGTTTAGTACAGGGTCTCAGTATGTAAGTCAGACTGCTAGTGATCCTCCTGTTTTCAACCTCCCAAGGGCTGGGATTACAGGCACACGCCACCACACCCAGTCTTGTTCGCCATTTCAGTGAGCCCCAGGGGTTAGGGATCGAACCCCAGTCTCTGTGCTCTGCCTAAGCAGGCACTTTAGTCCACTGAACTATCTGGCCAGCCCTCCTCTCCTCTCTTTTGTCCTGTTTGATAGCTGCTGTTCTGTTCCTTTGCTCAGAACTCCTGTTTTTCCATGTTTTTTGAGTCATTGCCTTTACTTTTTACAGCATGGATATAATAACCTCTTTAAAGTCTTACTGTGAGAATCCTAACTTTTGAGTCATCTTTGTGTTAATGTTGTTTGATTGCCTTTTCCTTTGATAGTTGTTTTGATTGTCTGGTTTGCTGTCAAGTAATTTTAAGTATTACATTATGAAACTGTGTTGGTGTCCTGGGAATGGCGATAGATTTGACAGTCAGCCCACTTAGAAGCCGACCATACATTGTTACCCAATTGTGTGCTCTGTGACTCCAACATCCACCCTGTTCTGCACCTTCCAGGTGTCAGTCTGAAACCTGAATGGTGTCTTGTGCTATAGTTTAGTTACCAGAATCTGTGCTGTGCCAATAATCACATGATTTCAGACGTGTACTGCATGTGGGAGAGCTCAGGGCTTCATATATGCAAACTTAAGAGATCCTTTCTCTGGCTCCCTCCTCTCCACACCCTCTGCTGCCTGAGGGTCCTCATTCCAAATATTCTGATTCAAAAGGATGCTCCTCCCTGCACCGTCACTTTGAGAGTCTGCTGCCACTGTGGTGGCCAAGAGGACCCGGAGCACTGCCTCTTGAGTGTTATCACCTGGTGTTGAGTTGAAAGACTCTAGATGACTCTATTTCCCCGGGGCTGCTTCTGCTGCTTCCATCAGAAGGCGAACAGATGCCTTCCTTTTGCTGGTGTCCACCTGCAGCAAGGTGAGTCTCAGCCCACAGGCTCCCACTTGGGTCCTCTTCTGGAGAGACCATGCTGCTCTATGTGTGTATTTTCTTTTTATTTTCCTATCTGTACCTGTTGCCAGTTAGGGGTTGTTCTGATTCCTAGGCTGCAGACATACGAGAGGCAAAACTTCAAGAAAACAAACAGAGGAATCACTGCTGAAGTGTCCTCTTTTTATCCTTCTTTCCCACTTGTGTGATGGCTATTTGATGTTTTTTAATCTCAGACTCTTAATTATGGCTTGTAGGAAAAGGGACAATGCACTTTCTCCATTTTGCTGTGAACTGGAAGTTGGAGATCGAGTCCAGGGCTTCATGCATGCTGAATTAGCACGGTACCACTGACTCAGATCCCCAGGCTTGAGGTTTTTGCCCTTAAGTATGAGTAGATCCTTAAGTAGTTGTGTTCCTTGGGTGCATTTTCAGGACAGTAACCCTATTGGTCAACTCAACCTTAGCTTCTTTCTTTCTCTCTCTCTCTCTCTCTCTCTCTCTCTCTCTCTCTCTCTCTCTCTTTCTTTCTTTCTTTCTTTCTTTCGCAGAACTGTAGATTGAACTCGGGCCCTTGCACTTGCCAAGGAAGCACTTATTCCACTGAGCCATCTCCCCAGCCCCCCACAGCCACTTTCTCAAGGCTCCTCCCAAGTCCGTTAAGGTTGGTCCAAGCTGAGACTTGCACTGTGGATTCAGACAGGAAGCGCATGGCAGGGCCTTCCCTGGTCTTGTCCCAGACAGACCAGCTATCTTTGCCTCCCACTGATTAATTTGTTGGTGTCACATGACTTGCCCAATGGCAACTCTGGTCCAAACCCTTTTGTTGACTTTCACTGTCTGACTGTCTTTGCAGGGAAGGCACAGCTATCTACTTGCACATTAACTGCATGTCCTACCTGGGTTTTTACCATGGGGTAAAAACTTGAGGCCACAGTACATAAAGACCCTGAAAGACATGATTGTTGGCCAGAGCCCAGAAATTACCTCCTCTCCCGTCTGTCCTTCATGCCAGGCCTTCCCACTAGCCTACTTTCGGGCTCCACATCCAGCTGTCCATTCCTAGAGTACTGAGCCCATGCAGTTGATTTTGACACGTGGTGTTTGGCAGAGAATGTGCCCTGGGTGGAGTGAAGAACATGGCATCCAAACTATCCATGGAGTGTGGGCCCTGCCCTCTCCACTCGTTGACCATGTTGCATTAGGCAAGCTGCCATTTGTTTATGTGTCTTTTTCCCCTTGGTCAAATAGGAGTAGTTGTAGAAAACTTAAAGGTCCATGTTGGGATTAACAGTCATGGGCATAGGGTAGGTGCTCAAGAAATGGAGGCTGCCCTTGTTTTCTAGTGGGAAGAGAAGGGCTTTGTGGCTGAGCCCATTCCATAGCTCTGTTGTCACATAGAAACCATCTCTTCACCTTTCTAGAAAGCAGACTAGCAGCTTGTGCTAAGTGGAGCTGAGGTGTTGGGAGGTCCTGCAGGCTTTGACCACCTTCTGTTGTGGCTGAGGTGGCTTTGCTGTGCCTGCCACCTGCAGGCTGATCCTGCTGTCCTCCCTGCAGAAGGAATGTGTGACACATCTTTGCCTGGCTACTTGGGTACCATCGGTTAGGACCCATGGACCCATGAGCTATGGACCCATGAGCTGTGTCCCCGCCCACACCCACTTCCATGGTGAGCCTGCTTCCCGTGTATTGGTGTGTGGTGAAGGAGCCCCAGGGACTTTGGAGGATCTTGCTGTTTTATTTTTTAGCCCTTGCGCTTTGCTTATTCCCTGGCCCTGCTGTGCCTGTCTGTTCTTGGCCAACCTCAGACTGTCTGAAGGTTGCCTCTTTTAAGCGCTGCCCTGCCTTGTCCTCTTCAAACCCCTACCCTAGAGGCTTGCTCTCAGCAGAATCACTCATGCTTCAACATTCTTCTCTAATTTGAGGTTGCTTTCTTTCTTCTACAGTAGTTGGAAGCTTTGAGACCCAGTCTCAACCTTGGCCTTGCCTGATAAGTTTCCAAGCTCCTTACCCAGTTTGGGTTGATAGGACCTAGGACCCCTGAGTGGGCACCTTCCTGGGTAATGCCCAGTGCCAGGCACCTCAGAGCATCTCAGTGTGCTGCTTAGTTAACCAACTCAATCTTCTTTTTCTTTTTCTTTTTTGTATTTTAGGGAAGGGTCTACAGGATGTTCAGGGTCTCACTGCTGGATCAGATTTGTAGTGACTCTCCTGTTTACAGCCTCCCAAGTGCTGGGATTATAGGCATGCATCACCACGCTCAGTCTCAATTGCTGTTTCAGTGTGCTCTGGGGGCAGGGCCAGCAGGGAGGCCTGGGGATCAAACCCCTGGCTCATGCGCACTTTAATCCACTGAGCTATTTGGCCAGAATTTCCATCCTGCCTCCCCATTCTTGAGGTGAGATAGCAGGCCAAGAGAGGTTATGAATGCTGTTCTATTGGATAGATGCAAGGAGTCCTGCTAATAGTCATCTGCAGCATCATCCAGAAGGCCTACAAAAGGACCAGGCCTCAGGGCCTATGTGAGTTAAAGACAAGCCTGAGAAGAAAGAGTAAGCTCCCTTTGATGGTTTTACATGCCACATCTATGTACACATGCATATGTAGTATGTGCATTCATACATACAGAGCACATGCCTGTGCACACCCTGTCTCACACATACACATGTATATTTATAGGCTGGAGATTCATGCTTATGCATACTATACTCAGAGGTCTGTTTCTGCAGAATAATATCAAAGGAAGAAAAGCTACTTGGTTGCTTTCACCCTAGACCTGGTCCAGAGCCTCAGGGAGAAGTGTCTCTCCAGGAGGCCAAAGAGGGAATGTTAGTACTTACAGGGTTACAAAGAAAGATAAACTAAGGAGGTTGAGAAGGATGGGTAAGAGGAGCAGAGAGAAAAAGAAGGGAAACCTAAGAAAAGTGCCAGCGCCTTCATAATGAAAGTTGGCCTTGACTCCAGGAGACGTATGAGCTGCCATATTGGTTCCACTGTTTCCAGTGTGTGATTTTAAGCCAGTTATTAAAGCTGTGTAAGTGGCCAGGAAGATGGCTCAGTGGAATAAGCCCTTCCCTGGGAAATGAAGGGCCTGAGTTCAGTCCCCGGTTCCACCAAAAAAAGAAAAAGCTGTGTAAGCCTTACTTTCTTAACATACAAAGTGATATAATACCAACCACATAGGTTTTATTGTAAAAATGAAATGAGGAAATGCAATGAAAGTACCTAACACTTTGCCTGGCACTTACTAGTCCCTAAAAATAAGTTGTACTTCCTGTTGTGTGTAATGTCAGAGGTCATGTAAGATGTGTCCAGCCACGTGGGCCAGGTGGCGTTAGCATGTGCCAGCATCCCACCTGCTAGGGAGGCCGGTATGGATCTCTTGGTCCCAGCAGTTTGAGGCCAGCCAGTGCAACACAGCAAGACCCTGTCTCTTAAAAAGAAAAAGTATCTCCCCTCAAAGTAAATGGGAAGATAAAATATGAAGAAAAAAAAAAAAAAAACTCTAACACAGTATTTTATTTTTTATTGGTACAATTTAGGGGTACACAATTATCACATTCATCATAGGGAATTTGTTATTGCTTGATATATCCTGTTTCCTCTTCCTTTTTCCATTCTCTTCCCATCCTCTAATACAATATTGTAGTTAAAAAGTAATAAATGTCTTTCCAGATAACTAGGGTCTTGTGGGAAACTTCCTCATGGAGCTCCCTCCCCCACTGTCTCTTAGGGCCCCTGACATCTCTAAACAGAGCCCTGCGTGGAGCAGAGCGTCCTTAGAGGCTCCCCTGAGCCTATGTTCCTGTGGCACTGACTTCCACTTGGATGCTCAGTTCTTGGAACAAGCTCTCCAAGCAGCCTGTGGAGGCTCTGGGTGCTGGCAGCGTCTCCATCCAGCTCCCACTGGCCTTTCTCCTGACGGAAGCAGCCTGCTTTGCTTCTCGTCCCAACGGTGACAGGCTGTTCTTGTTTGGAAACAAAAAAGGCACCATCATTGCTTTCATGATATTATTTTTCTCCTTTCCCAAAACATGAGGCTCACATCCAGCATGGTGTGTACAGTGCCTAGCTCTGTGTGTGCATGGAGGGGGCAGCTGGCTGTCAGTGTCCCCGAGGTCTTCAGAAGAACACGGTGACACACACACACACACCCCCGCGCCGCCACCTTGCAAGGGACACCACCAGGGGCCCTAGGGAAAAGAGCCATTCAGCCAGGGACGCATGGGTCAGGGGACAGACTGCCAGGTGTGGAAGGCTTTCCTGGTGGTGAATGACTGAAGTATTATTATTATAACGTTCCTGTGACTCAGAAATGAGCCCAACTTGTGTACCCTATAGATGGTATAAGGTCTAGGCTGGGTCTTCCAGAGAGCGTCACATGGCCATATGTGTGAGCATTTGGGTTTTTTTTTTTTTTTTCTTACTTGCATTTTGACAGAGACTTGGGCACAGCTGGAATTGTTGGAAACTGTTTTGTATTGCCTATTTGTCAACTGCTTTTTTTTTTGGCAGAACTGGGGATTGAACTCAGACCCTTGCACCTGCCAGGGAGGCGCTTATTCCACTGAGCCATCTCTCCGGCCCCCAATAAATTATTTTTCTTTCTTTATTAAATATGTTCCAGATCTTTTTTTTTTTTTTTTTTTTGGAACTAGGGATTGAACTCAGGCCCTTGCTCTTGCCAGGGAAGTGCTTATTCCACTGGGCCATCTCCCTGGCCCCAGAAACTATAAACAGAATTTTTTTTTTTTTTTTTTATCAGGGCAGTGAAGATTGCTTTTCATCTCATGTATTCCAGCACCTCTGTGGTTTTGGTTCACATCTTCCCTGAGTTTGGCTGCCCTACACTCCACCCAGGATAAGCATAAGGCTGAATTGGAGGTTCCCTGTGTGTTTGGTTATTTATTAATCTATTAATGTCTGGACAGCATGCCTTGAAGGGGTGGAGAATAGTATGATTTCCAGTGGCCCCTAGATTCTGGCTGGTCAGTGATCTGAGGAGGAGGGACCAGACTTGGGCCTGTCCTGAGGGAATTAGAGAGCTAGTGTCTGGACATGGATATGAGTGGCAGGAATAACCCTGGATGATGTCTCCTGGTTGAAAGTGGACTAGAAGGGTCAGGTTAAGTCAGGAGGGAAGGAGTCTGCAGAGCAGCAAGCTATGAAAACTGGAAGATTTCAGAAACCCAAGGATTCCTTTCAGGTGGAGAAAGGTATAAGCAAAGCCCATGGTGGTGCACCCAGGTGGCCCAGGCTGGCTAGGCTGCAGTATGGGTGAGGTAAGCCAGTGGCAGCTAAGTGTGAGGGTGGGGTCCCCAGGGGAGCTGAGCCTGATTGGTGAGTCTAGGCTTGAGCTGCTGCATGGGCTTTGGCTCCAGGCCCCCCGGCGAGGCCCAGAATCTGTGCAGACAGCTAGGAGAAGGTTATGTAGATAGAGCCCATCCACCACTTAGAGGATCTGTTGGTCCAGATCAGTAGCTAAGGTCCCACCCTCCCAGCAACACATTGCCCTCACTGTTCTTTATTTCTCAGCTCCCACAAGGGCGGAAGCTAGTAAGAGAACTGGTTTCTGTTTTCCCTCCTGGATCTTCTCAAGTTCTGAATTCCCTGAAAGCAACTTTGCCCTGCCCTGCCTTGCCCTCTGGGGAGAGTCCTAGGTGTAAAGCATGTGTTAAGTGTCTCTGATGAGAGTACTTGCCCACAGTGTAGGAGGATGCTAACTTCCAAGGCCACATGTCCCAAGGCATAAAGCGTAATATGAGCTGTATGGAAAGCAAGGGACATGTTTATGCAACAGGTGAGTCATAGGCCTTGCCAGAAATGTGGAATATGGACATGTGCTTGTCAGGTTTTTCAAAGAGGATATCCTAAGCTATTCCAGCTGCTATAACAAAAATATCTTAAGTTGCATAGATTAAGCCACCAATGATCATTCCTCATAGTTCTTAAGACTGGAGGTTGGGGTCAGGGCACTAGCAGATTTGGTGTCTGGTGAGAACCCTTTTCTGGTTCATATATTGCTGTCTTATTTTTGTGCCATTGCATGGTAGGAAGGATAAGGGGATTCTCTACGCTCTCAGATGATCATTGATTCCACTCAGGAGGTAGTTGGTTAGGTTGGGAGGGCTCCACTCTCAGCCATCATATTGGGTTAGATTTCAGAAGGACACAAACCTTCAGTCTGCAGTAAACTGCACCTTATAATGCCTTCTTGCCAACACTGAGTGGCCTTGCCAGTGACAGCTGACTTCCCTAGGGCTGAAGAGATTGTGGCTAGAACCCTGACTGCTGGTCATCTCAGCTCTGAGGCCCTCCGGATGCCACCTTGTTGTATGCCAGCCATCCCAGGTTCCCTCCAGTACTTTCTGTCCCCTGAAGAACTGCTTACTTTTTTTTTTTTTTTTAGACTGGGAATTGAGCCCAGTGCCTCATGCTTGCAAGCAGGTGCTACGAACTGCTTTCTTAAGGCAGGTTCTGTGATCCCTTGGCATCCCATTCTGTGTGACTCTGAGCAGCTCAGCAGCTATCTCCTCTCCCACTGTACCCTTTTCTCTATTCTGCAACACTTGTGCCTGCATGCTGGGGCAGAGTGACTTCAGCCAGGGGGTATTTGTCTGTACTGCCACTCTGTCGCTGACCTTAGGCCATGAGGCTTAACAGGTAAGCTGGTAGTTTGAGCCCCACTGTCCAAATAAAGCAGTCCAACTTTTATTGATTGATTGATTGACTTAGGATGCAAGATCTCACTATGCAGTAGACTTGTAGTGACCCTCCTGTCTCAGCCTCCCTCACTCTGTGAGTACAAGCCATGGACCACTAGGCCCAGTTTGGGGCTGGCATGGCATTGTGGTACCCAGGATCAAACTCAGGACCTTGTGCTTGCCAGGAGGTACTTAGGCTGCCAGGCTATCTCCCCAGCCAGTCCAACTTTCTGAATGTCTCCACCCTCCAGCCACAAGCAGAACAGGATTCGGTGAAGAATGGGGCAACACACACCCATGCACGCACACATAATGCAAAGCACTTAATATGGAGAGTATCCTGTAGATAGAGCTGAACGCCTTGGGCTTATGGCCTAAGTTCCTTTTCTGAGGACCAAGAGGGGACTGACATCTGTTAGATGTGAGTTGCGTGTCAGACGCTGGCCTGAGCGTGGGATTGGATAGTTCCATTGCTCTTTTGCAGACAACTGGCAATGCCCCCTCTGAGGGTCCAGAGGCTGAGATGGAGACCTTATTACTAGGCTGGGTCCTGTTCATAAGCAAGAAGCAGAAATCAGCCTTCTTTTCTTCAGGGAAGACTGAGCTCAAGTTTGGTGCCTCTGAGCTATGTGAGGTGCCAGACTTACAATGGCCTTGGCATAGGGTGACTTTGGACACAAGAGTGTTGGGCAGGGTGAACCAATTGAGCCAGACCTGGAGATTTTTGAAGAGTACCACCAGGTCCATGACCAGGGTTGGGTGCCCCCAAGAGCTCTTTTGAATGCCATGGCTCCCCATATCATGTGGTTTCTGAGGGAGTGGCCTGTTCCTCTTCTCTCCACCTAACGGCACAGAGCCTTCCATGGTGCAGTGATCTGGGCCTTGCTTGCTTGCTTCCCCTTCTTCAGGGTAAATCTCTGTGGGATTTATGTTTCTCACAAGGTTATTTTGTAATGACCCTCAATCAGGACATGCTTGCCTGGCTGAGCTAGCAGGTGACTGAATGGGAATCCTGAAGGGACATCTGACAGCTAGGCCTGTGGATTCCCTCTCTCTATGAGCTGGGCTCTGTTCCCCAGCCTGGCTGACCAGGAAGTGACAGGTGCGGCCTGAGCCAGGTTGTCATCCTGTGATGACAACTGGGATTATCACTGTGTGTGTGGTAGTTCCCACATGATGGTTTCAAGTTTCAGCTCAAGAGCCAAGTCTTCTGTCATCTGAACAAAAGAAATCCTTGCTGGCTGGCTTGCAGGCTTGAGCTTCAGCTGTTGGCAAAGACCTTTAGCTCAAGTAGAAGACTTTGGCTTGTAGAACCTAGACTCCCAAGGAAGCAAGGAAACGATTGCTCTATCCTGGTTATTGATTTGAGAGAAAAATCTAGAAACAGCTGAAACCTGGAAAATGGACACCAGTGGCCTTTGCTGTGTGCCAGCACTGGGTCACTGAGATTGAAACAGTGAGCATTGGAACCTCAGATGGCTTTGTCCATAAGCCAGACAGACCTGATCACTGTGCCCGGGTCACCTTCTGATCCTGGGTGTCATGAGGCCTGACAGGTGCTATAGTTTAATGTGGTTTAAGTGTGACCCCCAAAGGCTCATGTTAGAAGTTTGGTCCTCCAGTGTGAGTAATATTGAGCAGACTTTTAAAGGTGGGATCTAGTGAGAGCGAGTAGGTTACTAGAGGAGCTGCCCCTGGAAGGGACCAAGGTAGTCCTCATGGTACTCTAAGTTAGATCCTGAGTAGGATTATTGTAAATGAGTGAGCCTGGCCCTTTTCTCTCTTGTGCTTCTGCAATGATGGCATTCACCAAGATGCCATCCATGCAGCCAGACTGAGCAGCAGAGCTCTTTGGATTTCAGAACTGTGAGCCAAGTAAACCTTTTCTTTATAAGGTACCTGGTCTCATTTATAGCAGTGGAACAACACTCACATAGGTGTCATGGGCCCTGCTCATAAGCCATCCTGCCGTATTTCCTGAAATGCACATTTACTTCATACAAAAGTAAAAAGAGCAAGGCTTCATGTGGTGTTTGGTTGGAAAGGGGCCAAATAGTGGTGATCTGTATCACAAGTTGAACTACATGAGGAGCCAGGGCTTCTAGTAATTATAATAAGTGATGCTTCTGCTTCTAGACGCTTCCTCCCTCTGGCAGGGGAGTGGTGGCCTGTTTGCCACCCCCTGGGTGTGTGGGTGGAGAGTCATCGTCCCCATTTCATTAGTGGGAACACAGAGAGATGAAACAAGCCAGTGTGTGGAAGTCACCCCAGTAATCCCAGTTTGTTGTTTCCTCTTTTTAGGGTTATGATTGGAAAAGCCCCAAATGTTGGGTGGTGGAAGCTAGAAACAGAGGAAATTACAGTTTTTCTTTCTTTAACAAATACAGGTGTAAGTCAAGAGAGAGTTCCTGGCCATGAACGTAATCACTGTTCCCAATGAGTCTAGACTTGAAGACCCTGCCACTTTTTTATTCTTTGGCCTGTTGACCTCTGCATATATCCGGTACACCTTAAATTCTGATGCAAAATATAGAGCATCACCCCTCTGCTCCGGTGCCCCCACCCTAGTTCATCCCCAGGACGTCTGAAGTTGGAGAGCCAGCCCAGGGCGTCCCCAAGATAGCCTTGGCCAGGAGATCTACTATGTGACGTAGCCGTGGTGCTCAGAGCATGGTGCTGACCCTCTGCACGGAGGCTACCAGGGTTGCTCATACTTTACACAGACAGCCCTGGCTAGCTGGCTGCAGTCCTGTTTCTGTGATCAGGTGGACAACTGATTCACCCCCACCTCGATGCTGGTGCCTCACCTCCCCAGGGCCAGTGTGTGTTAGTCTGCTAATACGAACTAGCAGAACAAGGAGCCATGAACTCTGCCACTTGAACAATAGAGATTTACTGTTTTGTAGCCTTTGTGTCCACGTGGTATTTTCCCTTTTACCAGCATATTTCCAAATTTGGGTTAGAGCCCAATTTAATGACTTCATTTTAATTCAGTTTATAGAAACCATCCTCCAATAAGTACTAGGGGTTAGGACTGCATATGAATTTTAGAGGAAACACAATTCAATGCATAATATTACCCTTTTAAAAAATTTTTTCAAAGTCTCATTGATCATTCAAAAGTTTTGTTGTAAATTGTGCTGGAGAACTCAATGGTAATACTCAACTACTGTACCTCAAAAACCTATAACAAAGGGTGTACATAGATTATACAAGTAGTACACCATTTTATATAAGTGAGCATCCCCAAAGTTCAGTATCTTTGGGGTCATGCAAGAAATTCCCCTCAGAGGGATGACTTTGTCTGTTTGTGACTGGCTCATTTCATTTATCACAAGGTCTTCAATGCTTATCCATGAGCTGAATAATACATACCTTTGCACATATGTATGACATTTTGGTTATCCTTTCATCCACTGATGGGCACTTGGGCTGCTTCTACCCCTCGGCTGTTGTGAATGGAACTGCTCTGAACGTATGTGAATGTGCACCGTTTCCTCTCTTCAGGCTTCCTGCAGGAGCTGTAGCTCCTGGCGGAAGTAAGGCAAGCAAGTAGTTCCTCCTGCCCTCACAAGCGTGTCCAGTAAATATTTACCCAAGGCTGGGCCCTGGCCTGGGTTTGGCATAGTGACAGTCAGGTGCAGGGAGCTCCGCCTTCCCACTATCATTTCTCTCTTACCCTTTTGTGAAAACTAATTTCCTTGGAGTGGAAATCAGTGGGAAAGCAGGACCTGCAGCTGGAAGTCACCTCTGACTGGCTCCTGGCGGAGCACCTTTGCCAGCACCTAGGAGCCCACCAATTGGACCACTTTCTCATCACATTTCCCACCCCACACCCATGTCATGGCCCTAATCTGTGTGTACCCATGCCCTGGATTGAATCTAGGCCTCAAATGTATTAAGCCACGCTGTACCCCTGAGCCTCAGCCTCCTTGAGGGCACTGCCCCTCTTGCTGCCCCATGCCTCCTTCCTAGGGACTCTTCTGGCCAGTTCCACGTTGCCGGCTCTGTGCCTCAGGATCTGGCGAGTCAGAGCCTACTGTAATCTGTATCAGTCAAGCCCTGCTGGAGTGACTGTCTCACAAGCTTCTGGCCTGGCTGCACTTCTGCTGCCATACCCAGACCTGTTGCCAGGGTGTCACTAACCCTGCATTCCCCAGGACCTCCACTTGTTTCAGGCCCTTGTGGCCCCTGACACCTCCTAAATCAAGTACTGAGGCCCTACCTAGAGTCCCAGGCTCCCCATCAAATTAGCCCTTTCTGCCTCTCCCCTTAACCACATGACCCCGGGAGCTGCTGCGGTTTGTATCTGGATGGAATGTACCCCGAAGGCAGTTATGAAAGGCTTAGTCTTTAGTTTGTTGCTATTGGAAGGAGGTAGAGCCTTTAAGAGATGGGTGGAACTAAGTTATGACTGACAGTGTGGAAGGAAGGGGCTTTGGGAACTAGAGTCAAAAGGATAAAATGGAACTTTACGGATTACGATTTTGTAGAGATAGATAGTTTCTCCAAGCTTTTTCATTATAAAATTGTAAATCCCCCCACCTCCAATCTGCCTGCATTGTGCCGCCAAGGAGAATTCATCATTTCTCACCCTTTGGGTCACGGGTTGACTAACTCTGTATATTTTCTTGTGCCTTTTGCTGCGCCATGTCTATAATTTGCAGTGTTTCTGTATATTCGAGGAGCCAGACTAACCACCCTCCTAATGTAGCCAAACTATAAAAAAATTCATTTTTCCATTTTCTTAGACTTTTACTTGGTGTGGGCAAGTGGGTAGACACAGAAATACAGACATTTGGGGCCAAATTCAGTCCTGAGCAAGCCCTGCCCCGTTACAAGACCGTGGCTGCTTCCTCGCAGTAGCCACCTGGAGGTTGGCATCTTCCTCCATGTGCTCCTGCTTGATGTAATTTTTGTGCCACCAGAAGCCCAGAGCCACAACATCAGTTGTTTAAGTGTGGTACTGCATGAAACCTCCAAAGCTGTAAGCCAAACTGAATCTTTCCTCCTTATAAGCTTAACAGAAATTCTGCCTGCTTAGCCTCTCTGATGTCTGCTGCATGTGGGCTTAGTGGAGTTCTGCCTCACAGACCACACCCACGTATAGCCTTTCAGAACTTCTCCCAGGAGCCCTTTGGGTCCTCCAGCCCAGTTGCACCTTGATCCAGACCATAGATAGGCTACATCTGCCTTAGTGTTTTGTGTTTGCTATAACAAATTACCACACAGTGAGAGACTGTGACAGATATTTCTCTCAGTTCTGAAGATCTAAGTCCAAAATCAAGTGTCTGGAGGTTCTAAGGGAGGATCCTTCTGTACCTCGTCCAGCCTCTGTTGACCCCAAACTTTCCTTGGCAGCATGACATCATGAATCCAAAGCTCAGTCTGTCTTCATGTGACCTTTTCCTCTGTGATGGCACCTTTGTCTCTTAAAGGGTTTCTCTTAAAGATACTTATCAGTAGATTTAGGTCCATCAGTGTGAGATCTGTGATATAGTAAGAAATATATGTGGTCTTGTCCTAGCTTACAGCAGAGCTTCTAAAATCTTAGTGATTTCCAGAGTAATGGGTGATAGGAACATCTACTTTTTGTCATTTGTAACAATTCCCTTTTTATTCATGTGTGATATGAGAAATGACTCTTGATGGACCCCCTAGATAGCTTCAGGATGGGGGTGGTTTCCAGGAGAACCAAGCTTGTGATTAAAGGGTTTAACTTTCAGCCCCACCTCATCCCCACCTCTGGGGAAGGCTAGAGATTGTGTTAATCTCCAAGGGTCCATGAGTTAACCAGTCTTGCCTTCCTGGTGGAACCTCCAGCAGGCTTCCAGGAAAACCATTTAGGGAGGTGACCCAAATGTGGTATGCCAGAGAACATAGAGGTCCTGAGTGCACACACGCACACACAGAATCTCTCAATACCTGCCTGTGTATCTCTCATTTGGCTGTTCCTGAGTTGTGTCCTTTATAATAAACTTGTACCTGTAAGGAAAAGGCTTTCCTGATGTCTGTGAGCTTCTTTAGCAAATCTTAAACTTAGGAAAAGAATGGTGGAAACAGAGAGAGATAGAGACAGAGCAGAGAGAGAGAGAGAGGGAGAGAGAGAGTGAGAGTGCAAGTGAGCACGAGACCACTTTATAGCTGGTTGGTCAGAAAGTATCAGAGGCCCAGACATTAGATTGAAGTGGGGACAGGCAGTCATGCAGGGTTGAACCTTTACCTGGGGTCTGACACCATCACAAAGTAGTTAGTATCAGAGTGGAATTAAATTGTAGGATACAATACAATTGGTGTCCAGTAATTTGGGGAGATTTGCTTGGTGTGTAGGAAAACTCCACACATTTTATATATTTGATGTTGAGAGTTTTCCTTGGGCGCGAAAATGTACCATAGTGGTGGAGGCTAGATAATCCAGGGGGATCCTCATCGAGTTCCTTAAAGTACGTCTGCAAAGACTGTTTCCAAATAAGGTCCCGTTCCTAGCTTTGGAATTAGGATGTGGGCATACACTTTCCACCCTATGTTGGGAATCAAAACCAGGGCCCAACACATGCTCGGCAAGCACTGTATCCCTGAGCTAACCCCCTGGCCCTGTGCACATGTTCTTTAGGAAATTTGCCATTCACTGAAGCCTGTTGCTGACCTTTGTGCTCAAGGGGAGGAGCCTGTGTCCGCCTCTCTCATGCCTTCCTTACCTCTTAGCTGTGATTATTTCCTTAAGCATATGGTCCTTGCCACCGCTCTTGGGTGGCCGTGGCATGGTGGCCTTGAGGCCCATGTCATGTGGCTCAGGGAAGTCTGCTGGCCTCCAAGAGCCGGTGTGGTATCGTTGCACATCCAGCACCTTGTCTGGCAGGTATTAGGGGCTCTGTATGCCTTGGCAGAGGCTAAATGGTCAGGGACACCAAGAAATCCTTCAGAACCTATTGTCATCAGAAGCTGAGGTAGTGCCAAAAACAATAATTACATCCCACAGCCAAGAACCTTTTCCCCTGGGGTTCTAGCATCTGCCTGCCCCACCCCTAGTAGCTGGCAGTTCAAGCCCAAGGCTCAGAGCATCAAATTATCTTTCCCTCCTGGAAAGTCTGGGAACTTCAGGTTCAGGTGTGTCCTTGTACACTGAAGAATGTCCTTTAACAGTGTTCTGGGTCTAGTTGAGATGTAGGAGCTTTTCTTATTTGCCAACATGAGGGCTCCACTGAGCTGCTGGAAGAAAATGGCCTATCCTTTTTTTCTCCAGTGTTTATTTTTTATGTGTATATGTTTGTAGCACATAGTGACCACATTCCTCGTGGGGAGCTGGCACACGTACATGGCCGCCTTATCTTTAAAGCAAAAATCAGATTCAGTCTCCAACCAGCTGTGACCCAGAACCAGATTGGGCAGATGTGAAGGCAGGTTATATGGGTCAACCTATCTCCTCCGAGCAAGCTCCTTCAGAGAGACTCTGGCTGCCTGGAGAGCAGACACATCAGGTCCTTAAATAGCACTTCCCGGCTCTTCGGAGTGGTGGTGAGGGCCTGGCCAGTCCTCAGAATTCTCTGTGTAGCACATGCTGATTCATGACCGTGACTTTGCCCTGCCCTGGCTGCTGGGACTTTCCATGGCAGTTACTAGCCTGGTGATGTCATCATTGAGGTTGTAGCATGAGGGCTGATCCCTAGTCCCAGTCAGGATCCTGGGGTACGCTGTACCTCTCCTTCTGAGAACAGGCTTCTCACCAGGCTATAGTGAGTGACTGATGAAGTGGGAGACAACTCTTGTGAAGAAGTTTGACTCACTTGGGATCTGAAAGAATAGCGACCAGCTTGGCCCATGGGAAGCAAAACCGAGACCAGCCAGCTATCACAGAAAGTACAGGGGCCGCTTACTGCCTATGGGTGGCTTAAAGTTACTGCGCCAGGCAGTACTGGTTGTTCATCCAGAACGATACTCTTGGTTCTCAAGGAATACTTGGATTATGTTCCAGGTTTCCTGGTTCAGAGAGGAAAACAGGTGGGCATTTATTTATTGATTCTTTCTTGTTGGAGACAGGGTCTCACTGTAGGTTCAAAGGATTCTCTTATCTCAGCCCCCCACACCCCCCAGGAGCTAGGGCTATAGCTGGCCAGTACACCTGGCTTTTTTTTTTTAATTAAGGTAAAATTTACGTAACATAAAATGAATCATTTTTAAAGTGAGTAATTCAGTAGCTTTGCATATACCTGGAATGTTGCAGTTACCACTTTCCATATTTAGTTCCAAAATGCATTGCTACCCCGAAAGCAAAACCTCATACCCATCAAGTAGTAGCCACTAACTTACTATCTCTGAATTTACCTGTTCTGGACATTTCATATGAATGCTAGAGTCATCCAATGTGTACACTGGCCCTGTGACCAGCTTCTTTCAATAATACAATACTCAGTAGAGCCAGCCAGGGAGATAGCTTGGCTGTCAGGTACCTGCCTGGCAAGCGCAAGGATCCAGGTTTGATCCGCAGTACCATATGCTGTGTAGGCCCTGGAAGCTGGGGTGCACCATGCCACCTACTGAATTTGGGCATGGTGGCTCATGTTTGTAATCCCAGAGCTGGGGAGGCTGAGATAGGAGGATCACTATGAGTCTGAGCTGTGTAGCGAGACACTGAATAAATAAAATAATATAATTCTCTTTGTTTTCTGTGCTGTAGCCTGTGTCAGAATTTTTTCCCTTCTAAGATGAGCCATAGTCCATTGTAGGGATATGTGTAAGCATGCTCATTTATGCGTATTTTTGTGGTGCTGAGGAATGAACCCTGGGCCTTGTGCATACAAGATACAAGGCAAGGGCTGGCAAGATAGCTCAGCGGTCTAAAGCGCCTCTCAGGGACCATGGTTCAAGCCCCAGCACCACATGCCATGCCAGCCCCTCCCCCCACCCCCGCAAAAAAAAAAAAAAGAATCCGTGATGTGTAGCAAGACACTGTAATAAATAAATGAATTTAAAAAAAAAAAAGATACAAGGTGAGTGCTCTACCACTGAGCCATACTCCAAACTCCTTAGCTATTATGAACAGTGTTGCTACGAACATTCCAGTGCAGGTTTTTAATTCTTTGGGTTTATAGCTAGACCAGAACTTGCCAGATCATATGAGTATCAGCACAGCCTTTTACAAATATCTTCTCTTCAGAATTGTGTTGGCAGAGTAACTGAGTGGCAGGTCACTGTGGATAACTGTAATTTCACATTGCTTCAGCATCCTTTTTTTCTTAGAGCCAGAAATCGATCTCAGGACCTTATGCTTGCTAGGCAGGTACTGTGCTGCTGAGCTATATCTCTGGCCCTTAGCATCTGTTTTTAATGTAACTTGGACTGTCTTATCTCAGGCACAGGGCTCAGTTGCCCTATATTTCTAGCTCTTCACCTCCCCCGGTTCCTCAGTGTGGTCCATCCAGATATCTGCTTCTACATCCGTCTGCTGGTGACCACTTCCATGGGGCAGCCAGATACACCCCAGAGCTGCACTCACCAACCCTGACCTACACCCTTGCATGGACTATGCAGATATACCATGGTAAATGCCTCTTTGTCCTGCTGTGACCTCCTGGAACTTGAGTCTGCTTCTTTAAACTCAGCATTTAAAACTTTTGATGGAAACCTGCTTGCAGAGCCGACCAGATAGCTCAGCGGACTAAAGCGCCTCCCTAGGCGAGCGCAGCGACCATCGCTGGCTTGGCATGCTGGCCCCGCCCCTGGAGCGCACTGAGATGGTGACTGAGACTGGGCATGGTGGTGTGTACCTGTAATCCTGGTGCTTAGGAGGCTGA
Source organism: Ctenomys sociabilis (assembly GCA_004027165.1). Lineage (NCBI taxonomy): Eukaryota > Metazoa > Chordata > Mammalia > Rodentia > Ctenomyidae > Ctenomys > Ctenomys sociabilis. The sequence goes on along the minus strand of PVKA01016896.1, from coordinate 901 downwards.
AACAGGAAGATTACTATAAGTCCGATCTGTGTAGTGAGACCCTGTAGACCCTGTACTAAAAACATAGAAAGGAAGGAAGGAAGGAAGGAAGGAAGGAAGGAAGGAAGGAAGGAAGGAAGGAAGGAAGGAAGGGAAAGGAAAGGAAAGGAAAGGAAAGGAAAGGAAAGGAAAGGAAAGGAAAGAAAAGAAAAGAAAAGAAAAGAAAAGAAAAGAAAAGAAAAGAAAAGAAAAGAAAAGAAAAGAAAGAAACCTGCTTGCTAACTCCCTAGGCCAATAAAGACACTGGCCTGCGTGTCTTCTGGCCTTGGAGGCTTTCACACCCACCACCTGCTTGTGCTCACACACAGCCTGACCATTGTCTGTAGACTCCAGCCATGCTGTGTACATTTACCTCCCCAGAAGGTAGGTAAATTTTTGTAGGTAAGAGAAATTTTTATTTCCATGCGTCTCTCCTAACCAATGGAGGGGTACTCTCGGTCTTGGTATATTCAGGATATTCACATAGTTGTACAACCATCACCTCAGTCTAATCTTAGAATTTATTTATTTATTTATTATTTCTGTTAAGACAGAAATACTCCAGGCTGGCCTTGAACTCATGGAATAGCCCAGGACAGCCTTGAGTTTGCTGTGTTCCTCCCACCCCAGCCTTCCTAGTGCTGAGATTACAGGAGAGTGCCGGTACACCCTGTTGTTGCTTTATATGTGTTTTAGGATTTGTAATTACAGCAATCATGCAGGCAGACTTAAATGCACTCAAGCTCCACCATCTCCTTGCCCTGAGTTTCCTGGTCTGAAAAATGATAGTCTAGAAGTTCATGCCCACTAAAGTGGTTGTGTAGATTCAGTGTGTGTGTGTGTGTGTGTGTGTGTGTGTGTGTGTGTGTGTGTGTGTGTGTGT
>PVKA01016895.1:0-46924 GCA_004027165.1 Ctenomys sociabilis | reverse complement strand
TTTTTTTTTTTTTTTTGTCTTTTTGAGACAGGGTCTCACTATGCAGTTCAGGCTGGCCTTAAGCTCACTTTGTAGCTCGGGCTGGTCTCGAACTCACAACAATCCTCCTGCCTCAGCCTCCCGAGTGCTGGGATTACAGGCATGCGCCACCACGCCCAGCCTTACAGTTTTTGAAATACAAAAGAACATTATTTTATCATTTATATTCATTTAAGTCACATATGTGAGATTTCTAGTGTTGAGAAACTTCCAGTAAGGGCCAACGCTGGACAGCAATGGAAAAGCTGTATGTATCTACAATTTTGTGTTTGAGTTCAATCCCAAATAATCTTTGAAAAGTTAAATCATTTATGACAATTAATTCAGGGCACAAAACGTTTAAAACTGTACCTTTACATCCAATTTATGTCCTGTACCTATTCAGGAGAACCAAAAGAGAGAAAAAGAAAGAAACAAAAGATGACTGACTAGCTTCGGGTTTGTGATAAACAGTTCTCCTCTACTAGGGCCCTGTGCTCTGGAAGAGGCTAGAAAAGGAACTCCTGTTCTGTACTCCAGATTTTCTGTTCAGTACTGCTGAAGTTTAAAATTTTACATTTCTACAGATAACAGGTGATATTATTTTTGCAGACCTCGGAATCATCCTTTAAGAACTGCTGCCTAGACACAACTCAAAATGCATCTGGAGCTTCTAGAAATGCGAAATTGCAGGCTTCATTCCACATCTGATGAAGCATAATCCAGTTTTGTATTATTTATAACTATTCTTTAAAAATATAACTTTATGGTAGAAAGTTTCAGACTTACAGAAATATTATGACAATAAGAATTCCCACATGTCTCACATCCTGTTATATATATGAATGATATGCTAATCACCACAGTAATAGACAACTTGTTACATTATGATCTAAAGCCCATACCTTATTTAGATTCCGAGTTACTTACGGGAGGATTTCATATTAGGTTTAGTCTTCGTGTCTCCATGGTGTCTTCTTGGTTGTGGCACTTTCTTTGGTTCTGATGACTTAACAAGTGAAAGGAACTTGGGCCAGGTACTTTGTTCTATGTTGTTGGTGTGTTTCCTACTTGATGCTTATCTCACCAGCAAAGAAGGGAGGGTTTGTTCCTGGCTTTGGTGGAGGAAAGCATAGAAATGTAGTGATATTTTTCTTTCAGTTGTATTTAGACCAAACATTGTCAAGAGAACTGTGCTGCTCATAATGCCCATGATCACCTGCAGTGATGTACTTTTTGACACTCCTTTTTCCCTTTCTTGGAAGCATCTTGCTTATAATGAAGCATTCTGTGCAGCTTGCATATAATAAATGGAGGATTCTTATGTGGCAGAATATAATCTACCTAGTTTGCTCATAATTCATTTATTTCCAGAGTTTGAAGTTATAGCATATATTTGTAAAACTAGCGAACATGTTTAAAAATGATTGAATTTCTGCCTAGCAACCCCATAAATCTTACTACCAGTCGCTTCAAGCATTATGAGAACCGGAGATATGCAAATGTACACGTAGAGCCTATGGATATTATATATATTCAAAGCAATACTTAGATTGCACAGATACCTCTTTTTGAAGTGAATCTTAATTAAAACCTAATGATGCCTTCTGAAAATTTGCCAGTTTAAGGGAACCCACCATATCAGTGACAGCCCAGAGAATAAGAGCTACAACTCACACAGTTCAATTTCATCTGCCAAGGCCCACCTGGCCAGCACCTGCAAAAGCAGCTGCGCTTTGATTCCTCTCACAGTTCCCATCCAGGTTTTCTAGGCAATGCATCATTAGTTCTGAATTTTATGGGGCCACTTTCTCATTCCTCCACCCAGCTAATTTGTCAGTGTTAGAAATAATGATGTGAAATATGAAGTATCAGAAATATTCAGACTTTGTGAAAGACAGGAAGGTCTCTTCTAGTCACAACACAAGCTGAAGAGTCAGGGAAAATTCACTGAACATTCAGAAGCAGAAAAGTAGAAGAGTGATTTGTGTACCTTGTCTTAAGTGTAGAGGTAGCTCATTCCACAGTACTTGCTACATGAAGAAAACAGAAAAAAAAAGTTGAAGAGAGCTTATGTTGCTTGCCATTGTTATACCAGAAAAACTTGCCACTACTAGCTTCCAGGATTTGACATAAATAACATCCTATATATTAATACACACATATGATCGTTTAATTTTAAGACACACAAATCAGGGGGAAAGCCAAAAGATCCATCACTTTCTATCCCACTGAAAGCTAGATAGAGGAAATAAAAGTTTTTGTGTTTTCTTTTTCTTTTTTAAAGAATAAAAAAATAATAAAAAAACTCCAGCATTAGAAATGATACAAAACTTCACTAACCAAAATAATAGGAATTCAACAATGATTGTTGTATTGCATGATGTCAACTTCAAATTAATTGCTTAGGTAGCCAGATATAAACATGCAAAATTGGTTTAAAAGAAAAAAATGAAACAAAACAACACCAAATACTTCATAAGAAATTGAAAGAATAAAAGAGTAAAAAGAAAAAAGTATTACCTGTTCCTTTTGAAAGACTGGCAGAAATTGGCAGTACAGTTATCAAAATTATCCTGCATACACACACACACACACACACACTCACACACACACATTCTTTTGTCCTTTCCCTCACCTCAGTTTTTCCTTCCCATTGCACAAATTCTTTCCCTTTTTGCAGTATCTGTTGTACATTTCAAATTTTATTTACTCTTTCAGATTCTCACACTAGTGAGACAATACAATGTTTGAACACATGAATCTTATTTATTTCACTTACCAATACAGTCTCTGGTTGTATCTATTTATCTACAAAAGCCTCAAATTTGCCTTTTTCATAGCTGATTGATATTGTATGGTGTAAAACTACCATATCTTTTTTATCCTTTCCCAGTTAATGGGCATTTGGGTTGTTTCCAAGATTTAGCTACCACAAAGTGTGCTCCTATAAACGTGGGTGCACACAAATCAATGCGATATGATGATTTCAGTTCCTTTGGAAAACTATCTACAAGAGGAACAGTTGGAGTAAATGAGACCACCAATCCTAGCTTTGTGAGGAATCTCCATAATGATATCTGTAATGATTTTTACCAGCCTGCAGTCCCACCAACAGTGGAGAGTGGTTCCTTTTCCCCCACAGCCTCTTGAGCAGTTGGTATAGGCTGACTTCTTGACAGCCATTCTTTCTGGGGTGAGAGGAAATATCAGTGTTATTTTAATTTGTATTTCCCCAATGATGAATGATGTTGAACATCTTTCATATATATTTGTCATACGTATTTTTTTAAACTGTGAAGTGTATATTCATCCCACTTGCCCATTTTTGGATTGGGCCTTTGAATTTGGGGGACCTGAATTTTAAAATTTAATTTGAAGAGTAAAAACAAGCACAAAAACAGACTGCAGAAACAAAGACAGAAACAAGGTAACATATAACAATAGATATGTTGTAGCATAGATGTATCTATTAATCTGATTTTAAAAAATTATTTAAGTGTTCTAGACAGAAGGCCTTTGTTGGAGGAGAAATAATTACATTTTTTCCCCCAATTCATGAGTTTTCTTTTAACTCTGTTGGTGATTTCCTTTGATGTACAGAAACTTTTCAAAAAAGTGAGATCCCTGTTGTTGGCTCTTTTCTTTTTTGTAGGAAAGGGGATTGAAATCAGGCCCCTGCACTAGCCAGGGAAGCGCTTATTCTACTGAGCCATCTCCCTAGCCCCATGTTGTTGGCTCTTTGAAGTATTTCTCAAGCAGTTTGGTTTTGATTCATGAAATCTCTACCTATATCTATGTCTTTGAGAATTCTACCTACACTTTCCTCCAGCAGATTTAGTGTTCCTATTTTAATATTTAAATCTTCGATCCATTTTGACAGTAGTTTTGCGCATGGTGACAGACATGGGTCTATTTTATGATTCAGCATGTGGAAAGCCAGTTCCTACAGCACTGTTTATTGCAGAGGCAAACTTTCTCCCATGAACATGTCAGCAACTTGGTCAAAGATAAGATGGCTTAGTGTGTTTGTAGCTGTGTCTGCATCTTCTAACCTGTTCTACTGATCCTCAGGTCTGTATTCTTGCCAGTGCTATACTGATTTTATCACAGTAGCTTTATAGTATAAGTTCAAGTCAGGGACTTCGATGCTGCCTACCTTTCCACTGTTGCCCCAAATAGCTTTTGTTACTCTAGGTCTCTTCTGGTTTCAGATGAATTTCAAGAATGATTTTTCTAGCTTTGTAAGGTATATTAATGTTATTTTAATCAGGATTGCATTGAATCTGCATAACAATTCTGAGAGTATGACCATTTTCACAATGTTGGTTCTTCCTACCCAGTTGCAAGGAATATCTTTCTAGTGTCTGAAAACTTCTTTGATCTCTTTTTTTTTTTCAGAATACTCTAATTTTTGCTATATAAATCTGTTACTTTCTTTGTGAGACTGATTCTAAGTATTTCGTTTCTTTAGGTGTTATTATGGAAGGTGTAGTTTCCCTAATTTCTCTCTCACTGAGTACATTTTGTATAGAAATTCTATTGATTTTTCAGTGTTGACATTGTATCCTGCTATTCTACTGAATTTTGTCATTACTTCTACAAGTCTCTTACTGAGATTTTTGGGGCTCTTCTATGCACAGTCTCATTTCATCTTCAAACAATAATTTCACTTCTTCCTTTCCAATCATTGCTTGTATTTGTCTCATTTGTCTAATTGCTCTGTCTAATGTTTCCAGAACTATATCGAACAGGAGTGGTGACAGTGAGCATCCTTGTCTTGTTTGTGACTTTAAAGTGAAAAATTTTAATACAATGTTTGTCATAGATAGCTTTTATCAAGTTGAGGTAAATACATTCTATTCCCATTTCCTGTAAGGATTTTATCATGAATGAGTTTTAGATTTTGTCAAAAGATTTCTCTGCATCTGTTGAGCTGACCATGTGGTTTTTGCTTTTGGCTCTGTTAATGGGGTGTATTACATTCATGGATTTGCATATATTCCTGCAGCCCTGCATTGTTGGGCGTAATCTCTCTTTTTGTGATGTATGATCTTCTTCATGATTTTCTGCATTCTGTTTACTAGTATTTTGTTGAGGATTTTTGCATTTATATTCATTAGGGGGAATGGATTTCTAATAGGTTGTCAATTTATTACACCCAGCTGAGTTAAACTGTCATGGTGCTGGGCCTGGGAGGCCCACTTGAGGGTTGTTGCCAGGAGCATAAAGACAGAACAAGTGAAGCTGCTGAAACACTGTTAGGGATGCTATTTGGAGAAGCTGTTGGAGCAGTTGGAAGCTGCTAGTTCTCTTGGGCTGTTCTGCTGGAGGTCCTTGTATGCTGGCTTCCCAATGAACTTTGGAGAAGCTTTAGGCCTCATCTTGAGCATCAATTCCTGGCTATGGAGAGGAAAATGGTGCACCGTTCAGCCTCATGAAGCTTGCATTGGCTTTCTTGATGGGAACTTGGCTTTCCTCATCAGTGGAGGAGCTTGGGACCTCACTACTGCAGAGGATGCTTGTAGTACTTTTGTGGGAGCTCTGGTGCTTACCTTGAGCATTGCTTCCTAGCTCCAGTTTAGATTCCTCAGCTTGCTAACATACATCCTTCATCCCACAGGCATAATGTCCGCTAGTACAATTATGCTATTGCTCATTTGAATTTTTATATCTATTAAAATTTGTCTTATATACTACAGTTCTGCTACATTGGGTGCAAATATACTTTTAATTGTTATATCTGCCTTTTGCAGTTCCTTACTAACAAGTGTGTAGTGACATTCTTTATCTCTTGAAGTTGACATTGTGCGCAATCAGAATAGATACCCCTGGTTTTTTCAGTGTTTTGTCACATCGAGTATTGTTTTCCACCCTTTGACATTCAGTGTATTATTTCTTTTTGAATAAAATGTGTTTCCTGTAAGCAGCATATTGTTGAAGTTTGTTTCTTGAGCCACTCTGCCAGTCTGCTTCTTTTGATTGGTGAATTGAGACCATTTACATTAGTGGTTTATAACTGATATGTATTAGCTTATCTTTGTCATGTTGCTTTTCTGCTGTAGGACCCCACTTTTCTCTCTACTTAATTGCTTTCTCTGCTCTGTAGTTTTCTTCCATTGCTGTTTTTGAGGTTCTGGTCATCTTTATCTTTTTCTAAAATATTTGTTGCTACTATATGTAGGGTTTGTTTGGTTGTTATGAATTTCCTCAGTTGTTCTTTGTCATGGAAGTATCATATCTGTCCATTAAATTGATAGATAGTTTTACAGGGTACATCACTCTGGCTTGGAAGTTGTTTTCTTTTAGGGCCTGAAATATTTCCCTCTAAGTTCTTCTTGATTTGATAGTTCTTGCTCAGAAATTTGCTGTGATTCTTATGGCCTTTCTTATGGGTGATCTGTTTCTTTCAAAAGATTTTACAATTCTATTCTTTTGATCCATTTCTGGGATCTTGATTATTATTGTCTGGGTGAAGATTTATTTTGATTTTATCTAACTGGAGTTTTGTATGCCTCCCTTACATGTGTTAGATTCTTATCTCATGGTTGGGAAATTTTCTTCACTACTTCTGCAAAGTATCATTTTATATCTTTTGTGATAACTCCAGGTCTTTGCTGATACAAGTAGTCTTACAACATTTTTCTTGACATGATCTTGTAGCAGCTTAATTTTTATTACCCAGTTCCTTTTTATTTTTAAGAGGTCTTTCCTTTCATGTTCACTAGCTACCATGCTATCTTGAAGATTTGAAATTTTATATTCTGCTTCACTGTAGAAGTTTTTCCAGCTTTCAATGAAATTCTTAATGTCTTTGATATCTGTTTGAATCTGTTTCATGTATTCTAGATTTTTCTGTATTACTCGTTCAATGTTTCCATTGTTTTCCTATTCTACTCTATTTTTTATCTGTTTCCCTTATATGTATTGAACAATTCTTTCATGATTGTTGTCATTTCCTTTTTTATCTGAGAACATAGCCTAATGTAGTTTTTTCTTTACTTCAGCAGCTATCATCTCAGAAATTTCAGGTGTGTGACTTCCAACTTCTCCTAATGCCTTGTCTCCTAGACTTCTTTTGGGTGGGTTAGAGGCCTGCGATTTTCTTTTCATCATTCCTCTTATAATTTTTGTGGCTCCCAATGTTTTTCCCTGACTCCTCATTGATGGTAGGGGTGGAAGGGCATGGGTGAGCAAGCCTCTCAGGACAGTGGGAGGGTGAAGTAGGTTCATCAAGTCTCCCACTGTGTAGGGTTAAATGTAGCTTCCTCCTCAGTGTGGGGGGCAAGCCACAGCTCAAGAAGTATCTGATGATGGGTGTAGGCTGTAGTTCTGCAAGTCTTTCTTGATGGTGGGGCAGTACAAGGTAGGGATCACCAGGGCTCCTGCAGATGCCATGGAAGTATTCCAGGCACCTGGTTTCAAGTCCTTGCAGCAGTCTTCCTGGATGATGGTGGGTGGCCAGGGCTGAGCCACTTCTTAAGGAGGGTGAAGGGATCAGGGCAAGGCTCACGAAATTGCCTTTAGCAGTTTTCCAAGTGATGGCAGATGACTGGTGCCCAGCAGTGTTCTGACAAATGTGATGGGGCCAAAAGAGGCCCACCACATTCCTTTGGCAGTCTTCAGCATAAGGATATGGTGGCCAGGACTCAGGGGGACTCTGTGACAATGGGCAAGGAGGCAATGCTAGGCCTAGTAGGTCTCCCAGGCATTCTTCAGAGTGAGGATGGGAGACAGGCACTCAGAAAATCCGATGATCAAGTTTCTATATTTTTGAAAGTAATACAATGCAAAAATATGGGGAATTAAATAGTGACATCTATTTTCTATAGTGCAAACATTAAGTATTATTTTTTAAATACTTGAAGATATTTAACAAATTTCTTCATAATGTTTAAAATTATGTTACTATTTATAAATATATGAGAGTAATAAAATTCTTAATGAAAAATTTGCCAAAATTAACACATTTAAGACATTAAATAATTCATAAATGTTTTCCTCTTACTATGCCTCTTTCTCCAAAACAATGCTCATCAAACATGAAGGTGGGGATTGTGTCTGACAGAAAAGTAAATATTGAAAAGTACAGACATAAATGGTTATTTTTATGAAGAACAGTTATGAAGATCAGTTGGAAGTAAGAGAGATTATTCCTCTGTAAATGATATCGGGATGAAATCAAAATAACTGAAAACATACACTTATTTATGTATACATAAAAACAATTCACATATGTGATTGCCAGAGTATATTTATGTGATATATGCACACTATCATGAGTTATTTCACCATGAGGCACATTTTGGAAGGTGTGTTAGCTGATTTCATTATTGTGTTAACATCATAGATTATGTTTTCAAAAATGTCATCGTTAAGAAGCAAACACTTCATATGTCCTTGGTGCAATCAACAGTCACACAGTCACAGGTTGTATGGAGATGCTATTGGTTTGTACAGCTTAGTTTTATAATGTAATTTTTGTATAACTTGAAACTATAAGGACTGCTGAGATAGCTCAGTGGACTAAGTGCCATTTTAGACAAGTACAGGGGTCAAGGTTAGATACATGGCACTATATGCTCTGCTAGCCCCGACTCCCTAGACATGCTGAGCCAGTGAACAAGTCAGGGCATGGTGGTGCATGCCTGTAATCCAAGCATAGGGAGGCTGAAAACAGGAGGATGACTAGCAGTCTGAGCTGCACAATGAGAGCCTGCACACACGCACAAAACAAAAACTTAAAAAAAGAAAGCATTGCTTTTTCACTGTTTATAAATTTTATATAGTAGATGGATATAAAATCGGATCAAATAAATTATGAATATTTGAAGACTGGGCTTGATGGCTCATGCCTACAATCCCAGCACTTGGGAGGCTGAAAACAGGAGGATCACTATGAGTCCATCATTTTTCTATTCTCCTCTTTTTTTTTTATTTTTTTTATTTTAAGTACCAGGGATTGGATTCAGGATCCTATCTCCTCTATTTTTTTTTTTTTTATCAGTGTCTTCTTTAGAAGCATTTAGTACTTCTTTCATTGTAGTTATTTTTCTTACTTTAGAAATTGTTTCTGATCTGAGTTCCTCTGTACTTTTCTGCAGTTGTTTCTTCACTTCACACATTATTATTTCAGAAATTTCAGATGTGTGCTTTCCAATTTGTTTTATGCTATTGTTTCCTGTGTTTGTTCTGGGTGGGTGGGTCCAGATCCTGAGGATGCATTTTGCTCCTTGTCTTTGTCTTTTTGTATAGCACTGTCTTTTGACCTTTTGTGTAGAACATTGGAAGAGTTATTGCCATAGCACCCAGCCCAGATCTACTACTTTGAAATTCATACAGGTGAGTGTGTCTTGGGTCTGGCTGCTGTGCTCAGCTTCTTTCTGCTGGAGTCCTTAGGGTTGAATCCTCTGTGCCACTCTGGCAAGATGTTCTGCTCCTGGATCAGCTGGGTGGGTCTTGCCTTCTCACCTCTCCACAGGGAGTTCTGCCACAGGGTTCCACTTCTGGCCTGCCTGATGGAGGAAGTTTCACACACAGGCATGGCGTAGGTACTTGTAATTTTATCTTAATTTCAGCTGATTCTGCTTCATATTCAAATATTTTGAAATTTTTCAGTGTAGTTTTAACTTAATTTATTTTGCAACTTCAGAATATTCGTTTAGTTCATAAATTTTTATGTACTGCCATTGATAATCTCATCCTGCAGTTGAATCATTTCTTCATTTTTTTAGATTTTTAACACCTTGCACGTGTGTAAATCAGTTTACCTAAAGTCATTGTGTAGGACTGGAGGACCAGCTCAGGGAGAGTGCATGCCTCACATAAAGGAGGCCCTGGGTTCCATCGACACCAGGAAGAAAAAATGTTAATTAAAAATAATTAAAGTCGGGGGCCAGGGAGATGGTTCAGTGGAACAAGCACTTCCCTGGCAAACACAAGGACCTGAGTTCAATCCTTAGTCCCCCACCAAAAATAAATAAATAAATAAATAAATAAATAAATAAATAAAGTCAATGTCTAGCAAATCAACTACCTGTAGTTCTTCATAGGAAACGTTTATAAATTCAATTTCCCATTTACATTGGTCTTACTTTATATTTCTTTCCTTGCTTGTAGTTTTCTTTGTAGTTTATACAGAAAAGTCTGAATATTTTAATTTGGTAACACTGTAAATCAGAATGTCCTACTTTCTTGAAGTTTGATGTTATTGATTGTAGGAGGTTACCTTCAGTTCAGCCAGTGTTCTCAGAGGGTTTCTTGATTTCCATAAGCTTCAAACAAACTATATAGGAATGAAAATCTCATTTTTGCTCACTTACCCATTTGCAATTGTTTCTATGGCACTAAGGCTACGGGTCATTGAACGATGACACTTAGACTTCTATCTCTGTGATCACACTTTTTCATGGACACATATGTTGCTTTTTTTTGTTTCTGGAGGAACCAGGGATTGAACTCAGGCCTTTGTGCTTGCCAGGGAAGCACTTATTCCACTGAGTCATCTCCTCAGCCGTAGTTATTATTTTTTATTTTGTATGTTGCTTTTTAAATTCCTCTATATGCAAAAGCACATGTGATGTACTAATTTGCAGAAGAAACGCTCTTCTCATATTCTGTCTTCATTCCTTAGGGAGTCCTGCATGTGTCACAACTATACAATACTGTCACTCTATGCTGGAATTTTCCCTTCTGATGCCTTTGAGAAATGTCAGTGTCTTTACTACCAGGTTTCTTTATTATTATTATATTTTCCATTAGTTTTAATGAGAAAAAAGATTAAATAACATTCAAAGAGTTTTAAAACAAGTTAGCAGGACAGGTACAATAATTAATACAATGCATATTCTTGGCCTCATAGCACTTATTCAAAGGACAAGATGCAGATATATCTTTGTCTAAAAAATATAAGTACAAGGACCAGCCAAATATCTCAGTGGATTAAAGCATCTGCAAGCAGGTGCAGAGGCCTGGGGTTTTCTCCTGGCTGGCCGTGCCAGCCCCACCCCTGGGCATGCTGAGACTGCAGTTGATGCTGGGCATGGTGGCGTGCACCTATAATCCCAGCTTTTGTGAGGCTGTAAATAGTCAGATCATTCAAGTCAAATTTATTAGTAAGACTCTGAACACCCTGTAGAACTTTCCCTAAAAATACACACACACACACACACACACACACACAAAAAAAAGTACAAAACTTTCTTCTCAATAAACTATGAGAAAGTAGTTGTATGTCTATCCTACCACATATACATATATATATATATATATATATATATATATATATATATATATATGCACAACAAAACAGTCTTTTGTATTTTTGCAAACTTAATAACACATGACACTAGGTTGCCTAGTGACTAACAGCTGACCTTAACCAGACAGGATGTTTGTCTCAGGAGCGAGGTGGCTTGTTTGCTTTAGGTACTGAGGCCTGTTTCCATCCACACACATGAGACCAGTTTCCTAGCTTCGTGGCTCCCAAAGTATCTCCCTCTTTTGTTTTGTTTTGTCAGAGATGAGTGTTCCATTGCAGTCAGAGAAGCTATATTTGGAGAAGCTTTTGAAGGATTGAAGCTAAGAATGACTCTTCCATTCCTTCCGACAGTCCCCCTCATGTTAGGACAAGCACAATATTTGTTAATGAAATCTCTATCTTATAAGACAAGACCAAAATTTCATTCTTCAAGACAGAGTAGAAATGGGGCAAGAACAAAGAATAAATGCAACTCGCTTGTTTTCATGTTTTTAGTTGCTTTTTTCTTGAGTTCGTATTCAGTTTAATATTGTCAAAGATTAATGCTTGTCCAGCACTCTGATAGAGTTCACTGGGTTGAAGTTAGGGAAGGGTGTCAATTTTATCGGATGTAGCATCCCCTGTGGGTCTGAGGGTGTGTCTGTGTTGGTCACAGAAACTTGTCCTTGGTGTTTATGCTTGGACTCTGGTCTCTTTATCCCTACTAGGACTCCTTTCTGTGCTTCCTGGCAGCTGTGAACTACACACTCCCGTTCCACTGCACCCTTCTACTATGATCTTCCTGCTTTGGAGACAGCTGACTGTGGACTGAGCCCTCTGACACCTGCTCTTCATGTTAAATCTCCTTTAAGTTGTGGGTATTAAGCATTGAGCCTTAGCAATGGAAAAGCTAAATCATTCTGAGCCACTTTAATAAAAACATATATCTCTGGTGATATGTGGCTTCAAATGCACCTACACAGCACATTTCTGATATTATTCTTCAAAAGTTCATCTTAAAAAAAAATGAGAAAACATTAAAGAGGGACTCAGTCAACTGGAAGATAGGGAAAATAAATTACTTAGTACATAGGGTACTCCTACATAAGTATATATTTAAAAATACTTCACAAAAGCAAGTGATAAAATGAATAGAATTACAGAAGTTTAAACTCAGAGAAAGAGGAGAGAGAAGTGAAGCATTCATGATCCTGGGTGAGTCATGGCACAAACTTTCTAAATTTTGAAAATATTTGGTATTAACTTTTTAAAATGGTAAAGTATAAAATACCCATTTTTAAAAAATGGTACTCTATGGAGGCATGCTATTTATTAAAATGTCTGTTCCTTTCCTATTAATCTACCATGATGTATCTCTATACACAGTGTCCATGTGAGTATAAATCTATTTTGTGTCTTTTTCTGTTACAATATTCTTCTGCTTTCCAATGGAAACATTGTTTCCAGTTCTACATTGCCTTCATAAACTTAGCTGTGTACAAAGATTCAGTACCTTGTATTCTATCACCTTACATCCTGGGCTTATAAAAAAATATTGTATGTTTCATCTTTTCCTACAGAAATACACATGAAGTATTTGAAGATATTAATTATATATTAGTACATTCATTAAGTTCAAAAAAATTTATGTAGCATTACTGGAATTATCCTGGTGGCTTCAATTGCTCATAAAATGGAATTGTCAAGAACTTTGAAGGTCTGAAACTTTGTTCTAAAGGTAAACTGTTCAGTTACCTTGCCACATTTTCACAAATGCTGCTTTATTGGACAATAAATAGCTTCCTTTGGCCTTGAAAACAAACACAACTTCTATATTTTAATTTTTACAAAGGAAGTTAAGTATACTTAGCCTTTCCCTTTTTTTATTACTGTGTTTAGAATATATAATAATCATGTTCATGATGGAGAACTTTAACATACATACACACACACACACACACACATATATCTTAATTCATTTTTTTTCTAATTTTCTCACCTCCCGTAATCTTTCTTCCTTCCCTATTTGCAAAAATTCTGACGCATTTCTTCCCTTCCATTCTTTCTACAAGTTCCTTTTCTTAAGACAGTTTGTGACCCCCATGTTTGTAAATAATTGGAAGAAACGGAATTGGCACCTTTGGGCAAAAAACATGCAGAGACTTATGAGACTCATGGCAAGTTTTCTCTCAACAGTAATCTCTTTATTCAACAATCACAGATTATCTCAATTTATGTTTATTTACACTTCAATATACTTAGCTCAAGATAATATGATCCGTAAGACTGAAAAATGAAATTCCTCCGTGGCAGGTCTAGGAGGTAATTTCTACTTCTAATTTTCGAAATCTTGATTTTCACGGTATTCACACAGATCATTCCCAAATTATTTTTTTAATTTGTGGACAATTATAAGGTATAACTTTTTTATACCTTATAATTTTTGTGGACTCCAAATGTAAAGAACTTAAAATGAAAGACTAATTAATATAATTCAATAGGAGAGATTTGTGCAGACTCGTTTTTCATTTGCAGCTTTTTGTAGCCTTGATTTATTAGACTTTTCTTTATCTTCCTCCCCGAGGGTTCCAAGTGACAGCCTAGTGTCTGGGGAATGAGTCACAAATATTTGTCAAACACATTCTATTTCGGTGCCTGATAGTAAAAACTGAAAGTCAGCAAGCAATAAAGGAAGAATGAAAGAAAATGAAATCATGATTCCTGATATTATACAAATTAATTTTTAAGCTTTTATTTTTATTTCTTATTAATGTTATTTAAAATCAATAATTTCATGTCATATTAAAAGTTGTATTCAGATTTTGAAATGTGAAAGATATAAGGTGTCTTATTAATGTTATTTATAATCAATAATTTCATGTCATATTAAAAGTTGTATTCAGATTTTGAAATGTGAAAGATATAAGGTGTAGACAGAGTAAATTTTAGAGAAATGTTTCTTATGAATTCATAGCATGAGATTAATAATAATTTGCAAATTGTGAATAATTGTAAAAATCATTAAAGAATAACATAAAATATTAATTATGGAAGAAGAAAAATAGCATCTTATTGCATCTTAAAAAGAAAAAAAAAGATCAAGTATGTAAGAAACTAGAGTATTTAAAGAACTGAAAAAAAAAATCTGTTTGAATTTTATACTTAGCAAACATACCTTTGAAAACTAAAATATTTTCCAGGTGTATAAACTCAAAATATTCTAATACCACCAGATGTAGCATATAGGAAATAATCAATTCAAAATAACTAGTTCAGAAGGCAAGAGAAGTTGCTGTGTGGTCCTGAATAAAGAATAAAGAGCTTGCAGAATGGTAGTTATGCAGGGCTATGTAAAATATATTAGATGAACCCATTTAAAAGGCCACTAAAAATTTCTACAAAACAGTTTCAATCATATGTCAGGTTATACACATTCATTTTCACATATATATATGTGTGTGAGTGTGTGTGTGTATGCATGTGTGTGCATGTATGTGTGTGCGTGTGTGTGTGTGTAAAAGACAAGGAATAATTAATACAATGGAAAATGGAAATATACTTTTTAAAGTTCCTAATACTAGAAAATATACCATGTTTTAAGTAGATTATAAATGAAAGATAACAGTACAAATCTTAAAACAAAAATTAAGATTAAGCAATATTCAGAAAATTAAAATTAATTAAAAATTAAATGTATCTAAACAATTGAACTAAGAATAAATTTTCATGATAGCAAAGAATTACTAAGAATAAAAGAAGACAAATACTGGAATAACAAATAAATAGCCAGTATTTCTAACAATTTGAGATAGGATATCATGCAAAATTCTAGCAGGTCATGGACATGGATAGTGTCCATGATGCTTACTGGTGTCCAGGTGTCACTTGTGGTACTGAGCAACTACTATTTCCTTGATATCCACCCTGTAGACCCAGACAGAATAGTGACCCATAGGGTGCAGGAGAAGTCCATTTGTAGAGTATGCTGATGAAAATATTTTGCTGCTGTATACAAAAGAATAACTGAAAGATTTTTGTATACCTCTTATTCTCCTGTGTTTAATTGTTTGCCCTATTTGGTGGGTTCTTTCCATTTTCTTTCATGAAGTTGTGGTCATTTTGAACCCTCTCTAGAACATCTTTTAGTAGTCTGTGTAGGCATGGCTTTCTCATGAAATTCTTTAGTTGTTCTTTGTCATGGAAGTATTTCACTTCTCCATTATACTTGAAGGAAAATTTCTCAGTGTACATCAGTCTAGGTTGGAATTTGTTTCCTTGCAAGATTTGTAGTACTTTGTTCCATGCTCTTCTTGACTTGATGGTTTGTGAGAAGAAATCTGACATTGTTCTGATGGATTTTCCTTTAAATGTGATCTGGTTTATTTCTAGTGGCTTTTAGTATATTGTTCCTGTGCTGAATTTCTGGGATCTTGATTATTATATGTCTGGGTGTATTTTTAATTGGGTTTATGTTATTTGGAGTTCTGTATGTTTCGGTTATCTGAATGTCAGATTGTTTCCCAATATTTAGGAAGTTTCCTCTATGACTTTCATCCATATTCATTTCATATGATTTATATTGACTTCTTCTTTCTCATTGATGCCTATTAGTCTCACCTTGTTCATCTTTGCATCATCTTGTAAGTATTGAATTATTTTTTTCCCTGCATCCTAGCTGTTTTAAACAGTTTGTTTCTTACTTTTTTTTTTTTTTTACTAGCTTCAATGGTGTCTTTAAGGTCTAAAAGTCTATTTTTACTGTATTTCAAATGGTTTTCCAGCTTGTGATTCAGGTTTTAATTTCTTGTGTATCACTTTGAATCTGCTTCATGCATTCTGTTTCTTTCCTATATTGCTTATTCAATGGTCTGTCAGTTTTATATTCTGCTCTATTTTTTTCTTAATCAGTGTCTTCTGTAGTACCACTTAACACTTCTTTCATTATGGTTCTCATTTTTTTTTTAACTTCAGAAATTATTTCTGATCTGATTTCCTCTATACCATTCTGCAGTTGTTTCTTTACTTCTGAGGCTATTATTTCAGAGATTTCAGGTGTGTGATTTCCACTTTCTTCTATTCCACATTTCTTCTAAATGCCTTCTGCATTTGTTCTGTTTGGGCTTGTGGCCTGAGAATGCATTTTGCTACTCCTCTTTGTCATTTTGCATAGCAGTATCTTCTGACATTTGGTTTAGAGCATAGATAGAATTATTACTTTAGAACCAGGTCTGGATCTATCAAGTTCAAACTTATCCAAGTGGGTGTGTCTTGGGTCTGGCTGAGTGCTCCACTTCTTCCTGCTGCAGCCCTTGGAATTGAAACCTCTGTGCTACTCTAGCAAGATGTTCTGCTTCTGAATCAGTTGAGTGAGTTTTGCCTCTAGCCTCTTTGCAGGGAATTCTGCTGCAGAGTTCCGTGCCAGACCTGGGCTCTGGGTCTAATCAGGATCTTTGGACCTAGGGCAGTCTCACTCACACACCGGGCCTGAGTTCACTGAGGACAAGACAGGCCCTGGATGGTCTCACTCACACACCTTGATTAGGCTGTGGTTTGAATCAGGGATCCGGCAGGCCCCAGGAGGTCTCCCTTACATGCCAGGCCTGGGTTCTGGGTTGAATACAAATTAATTTTAGACATAAGAATTTGTGTTAGTTTGATAAATGCAGAGAGAGTATTTTTTTAAGATACCAGAATACATTTATAAATGGATCACTGTTTCTTATGGCTTGAAGGTCTACGTATCTTCAGGAGAGTGTCTTCACCTCAGCTGTGTCTAAGACCAGAGACAGCCTTTGCAGATTGGTTGGGTTTACAGGGAATAATTGTACTGCAATTTATATCACTAAAAACAACAAACAGTGTGCTCAACATCCCACATGAACAGTACCAATGGTAGTGATTGTATATTTCAGATGAAACAGATCAGAAAAATCTTGGGAGTCAAGGAACTTTTTATGGAGAAGATGAGATCACAATAGTAATTAACAGAGGAAAGCTTGTAAAAATATTTCTAAATAAAAGCAAATAAACAATAAAACATATAGATAACTGATGCAAAGCAGAACAATGTTTGCTTTAGACACTGGTGATGATAAGAGATGAGTTGGATCAATATGTGAGTATCCAGTGAAAATCTGACCGAACCCCGATGAGAGTTAAAACGAACAAAATGCACTGCGTTTCAGAGGAGGTCGGGAACATTTTCACTGAAACAAGCAATATAGAAATTAAAGGTTGAAGTAGAACTACTGGAATAGAAAAAATAGACAAATAGCGTAGGTATAAGTGACCACAAGCAGCCATGTATGGGAATGTAAATGTTGCTTTATACCGTTAAGCTGTGATCCAAATGCCAAACTGGAGGAACAAAGCGGACTAGAATGCCGCAGAAGTGCTTGGATTACTATTATTCTGTGAAAAATGGAAATGCATGGAGGAAAATAGTGCAGTGCTGATCTCAAAAATGAAACACCACTCTTGAGTAAAATGCATTTGAGGGGCATCTCTTGGTTTGCTTTCCACTTTCACTGAGAAAAATTCTAACACCCTGATATGAATAGTACTATATTTTCAATCATTTTAAAAATAAAACTCAAGAAACATACAACAAGAAATAGGGTAGAAATAAAGTTAAAAATCAAATTAATAATGGATTAAGGCAGAGGTTAATATGTAAATAGGAAAGTCCCATATCTCAGCAAACTATAAGGTAAATTAGCCATGATTTATTTAGAAGTGAACAGAAAAAAATTACTAAATCAAATTATTTTTTAATAAATGCCCATTTTAAATACTTTTTTTATAATTTAAATCTATTATGTATATCTCCTCTATTTTATTTTAATTATATCTAAGTGAATATAAATTTTAAGGAAATGTTATCTAACTCTGTCCTTAAAATGATCCATCATCATAGATTTATACCTTACATTTCCATTTTATGTGTTCATTACATAATATTTTGGTTGAAAATAATAAGAACTTTCATTATTGTACATGTTTGTACATACTTTAATATTATGATGGCAACGAAATGGTTTGGAAAAAAGGAACCTAGACTACAACCATCCAGCTGTGGGGAACAATATCCAAAGTTCTCATCACATTTTCTGTGTTAGGATGCTTGCTTTGGGGACCATTGGATACACACGTGGCCTCTACTCTTCTTTTATTATAGCCATAAAGAGAAACTGAAGCTCATAAAAAGTAGCTGGCAGATTTGTAAAAGATATAACAGCTTGCTCAAACAGGTTTCTATAGAGCCATCTAAGGAAAAATCGCCTTCTAAAGCATAGCCAGAAGCTATTTATGTTAGAACTGCCTACTTTGTCACAGTAAACTGAGTATTCCTAGTGTCATCCAGGCTGTTCAGTGGGGACTTGGTGTTCTGAATTTCAGTTTGTGGTACTCAGAAGAGGACATATGAAAGATGAGAACTCTGTAGGCATAGAGCCACAATACCTGTTTTTCAGGGGAAATCCAAGACACATATTCAAGGTAACTAACAAAGGAAATTCATTATTTTACCCCTATTTTGTGGGCATTCTGGGCTTATACATATGTGGAAGAGGCAGCCAGCTGCATTCAGGTAAAAGTTTGAGAGGTAACAGCTGCCCTTTCAGATTAACCCAGATATTTGAAGTATTCATATTATATACCTCAACCTTTATTTTTAATGAACAGAAAGAATATTTAATGTTATACTATGTAGGGAAGTATGTAGTCAACCATTACTAGAAGATAGTAAATTTACTAAAATTAGCTTATTAATGTATGCAAGCTACAGACATGAAATATCCTTTTTCTATTTAAAATGGCAACAAGAGTTGTTTTAGAATGTTTAAATATTATTGCAGATCATTTTAGCTATAGAATATTTCATTGATAGAATCTGGAAGGAAATGTTAAGGAAAAATAAAAATAGCCCTAAGTATGCATCAAGACTTAAGAATTCTGAAATGGGAGTTAAGAAGAGAGTGAGAGAAAGAGGCAGGAACAGAGAGTGAGAGACAGACAGAAACAGAGCGAGACAGCGACACAGTGACAGAGACAGAGACAGAAAGATAATAACTCTTTCTAACGCAACCAACTTAAAGTATGTGCAGCAACTGTCTCAATGCCCCAAAGACATCAAACTTGTTTAAGATGTGATATATCTCTTACAAAATACCACAAGGTCATTAGGCAACTCGGTGCTTCATGCATGACAAGCGGTTTCAAACCTTCATTGTCCTTCCTGGGCTCACAATGACTGAAATCTCACAGGAGTCAGATGAGATTTTTTCTTCCAGAAATTCCAGCCTGTATAACACCTCCAAAGTAGATTCAGGATTTCTGGCTACCGGAGGCATTCCAGAGGACGAGCAGCTGCAAGTCCAGCGGTAGGGAACGAAGATGGAGCAGACACTGGGAAGGGTTTAGAAAACACGACTACATCCTAGTTCTTCATTTATCCCTTGTACCTAGATATGCTTAAATGCAAGGGAAGGTTGAAAAGTGACCTTGATTCTGTAAATATAAACCAGCCTAAGTACAGCAAAGAAAACAAAATGCAATTGCAGTATCTCTCCTGCGGTCTAATATACCACTTCAAGCATGCTATTGTGCACCAATATTCCATTTTAAAATCCTGAAATACTCAGTGTAGGCTTTCTTAAAAGGATATCACAACATGTGATGAAAACCTTTCACACATCTGCTAAGCCAGTGATTTTCTAGTATGAGATTTTGTAATAAACTAATAGGATGAACTATGAATGAATAAATATCAGTGAATATATTCTTAGTTTTCCATAACAAGTAAGCAAGCATGGTTCCAAGGTCTCACATTAGGTTCTACCAGTCATCATTAATTCAGGAATACAGTAAGTTAAAATTTTCTCTGAAACAGATTTCCTCAAATGTACTAATCCTGTATCACGCACCCACTATCCAGTAATATCTCAAAAGCAGCACTTGAGCATGCCAGAAGCTTTGGAGGAACTTGGAGACAGAAGCCATAACACAATGTGAGAATTTTCATGCACTGTTGCATTGAGGTTCATGGAAATAGATTGGCATGCTGAAAGTTCTTTCCCTCTCCCTCTCCCTCTCTCCCCCCTCTCCCTCTCCCTCAGTCTCTCACTCTCTCTGTCTCATCTCCTTGTCCTCCACTCCTTCTCAGTCTGCCTCTCCCTCCTCAAAAACCCTCTGCTTAAAATTCTCTTTCAAAGAAAGTGTGAAACTGAATAATACATTCTGAACTAAGGAAAGTGATTCAACTAACTTAGGTGCTTGAACTCAACACCACAGTCCAACACAGTCCAGCATTCCACAACAATAGTGAGTTATTCAAAGAAGTTGTCGACCATAGCCATTTACAGCTTGGCTGGAGTGCCCACCTTTGACAGGTGTAGACAAAGGAAGGGGTATAGAAAGAAAAAATCATGATGTGTGTGTATAGACAGTACAGTTGGGATAGATAACGCTGTGCTTCTATATAATCCTATGAGAGGCAAGATCTACACTAATGGCGGTTGGACAGGATATTATGTCGGCTTCTAGTACTATGGTCATCAACTAGGAAAATAATTATTGAATTTTTGATATAATTCATGTATAAAAAAGTAAGATAAGTAAGTAGCTACACTCTTACTGATAAGAGACATCTGCTAAAATAATATCTGTAAATATCATGTATGCACCTTGTACGATACCAAAACATTATGAAAACAGTTTGCAATGTATTAACGAATCTGTCTTGAAACTGTCCGATTGATATTTGTACTTCAATAAAATAAAAAAAGAAAGAAAGAAAAAAAAAAGAAAAGTGATTACCTTCACAAACAGTTTTGAGAGCTCACTGCTAGACAACGTGAGATGTCAGCCCAATTCTAAGCCACAGAATAACAAAACCTTGGAAACCTCACAGTGGCATGGCCCACTTTGATGACCACTTTTGTTTATCATTTTTATTATTAGGAGGATTTTAAAGCATTATTTACTCTAAATTAGAAATATATAAATTACCTGATAAGTGTCCTTGCTTACTGTTGGTCATTTTATGTAAAATACTTTAGGAAATATACCTATTTCTCTGAAAAAAATTCCACATTTAGAATTCATTTTATGCAAATACATTGAATTTCTCGTGTCATCAGACTTTCTCAGGAGGTCCTGTAATAAATTTTACTATAATGTAATAGTAATGGGCATTTTATTTATACACATTTATTACATGCCTAATCATATTTACAAATTTGAATACTGTTTCTATCATCAATGGCATTCTATTACTCACTGCCCTTTTATCAGCTTCCCTTTTATTATTGTATATGAAGTATGACTCAGAGTCCTCTCAGGGGTTTCTGTGGTCTATGATCTGATATATGCCTGCTAATGACAGCCATCATGTATTTAAAAAGGAAAAAAAATACAAGTTTGAGAAAGTAAGTTAATGACTTTCACCTTTAATTATACCTTGATAGTTTTCTTTAAAATCTTTCAAAAATACCTTGAATTTGCTTTTTTTTTTATTATGGCAACTGTGACTGAATGTGACCAAAGATAAAGAAGCAAACCACAAATCACATATGTGTTAATTAATATTATTTATTAACAGAAATACTAATACAGAATTCAATCATCATCTATGTATTTGGGAAAATCTTAAGCTTAAATCATCTACTGTGTAAGAAAGAAAACTATGCTTGTTAGAGTTGCAGTTAAATTTTCAACTGAAGGAAAAATTGAATTTGTAGGAAATTCCATTTAATAAAATTTTTGCTTCCCATAGATTTCTAAGCGATTAAGAGTCAAGCAGACAGACAGACAGATAGACAGATCTACCCTACACACACCACTTTGTTTAACTAGTTCTGACCAATTAAGAAACATAAATACTGCTGCTCAATTACCACACAGACAACTCAGGTTGTATTTGTTCATAGAAGTGACTATTGGAACTCAATTAACTTAGTATTTAATGAAAATCTGTGGTTCCTAGTTTAAGTGCAATCGTATATCTGTCTTAGGTTTTCATGTCTTATGGATTATTGTAGTTATTTTACTGTTTTTACATAAAATAATTGTTACAAAAAATAAGGAAAGGACAAATATTCCTCTAAAGGAATCTAATTCATGTGAGTTGGTTGGAAGATATTCCCTGAAACTTTTCTTGCTTTTTTTTTTTTTCACTAACTACACCACTCAGATCATTTGTTACCTTAAAGTGGAAAGCTCTAGGGACAGTTTCTTATGAATTCTTCCTGAAAGATCTTTGAGGTCAAAAAAGTGATTTAACCTTAGAGATCAGCCTCAAATTCTGTGGAGTGCAGAAGAAGAAAAATATAATTTAATTTCTAGGACATTCACCGGCTAGGGATTTCAACAGTTATAGGCCAACTCATGATTTGTGTTGTAATAACCAGTCATGACAGCCATATACTTTCAAAGCTGCATTTAAAAGTTCTTTATACAGAACCTTTTAAATAGCCTTCATAGACTCAGGAGCAATTACTATGCATACATATACACACACGCTCACACACAATGACAATTTGAGGAGAAAGTGCCTGGATATAAAGATTAAAAAAGCTGAAAGAAAGCGTGGATCCAGTTGTATAATTATAATGACTATGCGAGTCAGGATAATTTCCCTTATTTATTTGACCAACATTTTTTAAGCTCAAATGGATATTTTATGGAACATAGATATTTAAGGATCAGTTTTTAATTTTTATTAATTGAACCCCTAATGTATGAGTACTGCATTTTATAAAATAGGCTCTTTAGTATACAACAGGAAAATTTCACGTAGATTTCAAATATGAAAAGTAATTTTTTTGCTTAAGCTAATAAGTATTTTGACTTTTAAGAATGATTATGAATATAAATACTGTTTTTGTTCAATAAAATATTTTTCCTCTTAAAAACAATATCTACCCTCTAGGAATAATAACGTGCCATTATTAAAATAACACTAAGCAGAAATATTGACTATTATATTTTTATTATTTTTCTGCTTCAAAATTGAGGCAAGATTTTACATTTATTAGCTATGAATGATACAAAACCAGAGCTTTATAAAGTTTAAAGTTTCTCTTCCAAACTATGACATGATCAGAAAATATCAACGGGCTTACTTTATTCTATAAGAACATATATATATATATATATATATATATATATATATATATATATATATATATATGTTATATGTATATATATTTTTTTCAGAACCTGGGATTGAACTCAGGCCCTTGCACTTGCCAGGGAAGTGCTTATTCCACTGAGCCACCTCCCCGACCCCTCAATGCCTATGTTAAGTAGAACTCTCATATCCAAGGTGTACTAGCTTTAAGGCACCACCAGTTAGAATTTATGACTATTGATACTACTCAATGCTTACTAGAGTCCAACATGGAAAAGGGCAAACGTGTGCTGCTCCAGAGGATTCACTTCAGGACTTGAAGCACACAGCAAGGTCAGGTGTGAGTCCTTATGAGCAGTCTGCCCTGGGAAGTCCTGAAGGCCCATGGCAGGACCTAGAAAGTGTGCACAAGCAGGTGAAGAGTCTGAATTGGAAGGCTGAGAAATTTAAACTGGGAGGGAGGAGAGGAGGCCCAAGAAGAAGAGCAGGACTAAGCTCCTCTAAAACAGTATTCACAATTCCTCTAAAGAAAAATGGCTGATCACATTCCTCTGTGGCTCCATAATGTCCTTGGACTACATTGTAATATTTTGCTGATTGTAATAATTCATGCATCTACAATATTTAAATGACAGTGGAATACCCTTCTCTGACAAAACTAAACAAAAAAAGGGGATACATATGAAGGACCATTTTGTATCTGTAAATTCAAAATAGGTAGGATAGATATACAGCTACATTCTCTTAATTCAATGAATAAAAAGATTTATTCTAAAAAAAAATGGAAAATGGCTGAAAAGCAACTTCTTCAGGAAAATCAGCAGCATGCAATCTTCCCTCCAGTTTTACTTTCATGCATTCCTTTAAAATCCTCAGCAGAGCTTTCCATGCCCAGACCCACACTGGCTGGGCCCAGCCAGGCATTCCCATTCATGCTACTGTTATTTACTCCACCATAGTGATTTTGAAAAGGCCTTCAAACCTGAGTTTAATGTTTCTTCTTAAGAATCAGATATGTTTACCGGGGTTAATATTGACCACAGTTGTTTTAGTTGGCATTCATATAAAAAAGAACAAATATAAATATTAATTACTTCATTAGTTGTAAATGCCTATAGAAAAATCCAAATTGTATATTATTAATAAGGAAGTGGAATGTGTGGAACTTGCAAGTGTCATGTTATTAAATGTGAAGCAAACAAATGAAGGATCAAAAACAAACAAACAAAAAAACTAAAAGCCAAAACATTGGAAATATAAAGAAAGATGTGTAAAAGGAAATGTAGTTGTGTATACCAAGTTCAAAGCTGTATGCCTCAATGTCTTTTTCACCCTTCAGTTTTTGTACTTTAACAGCTACCCAAAAAGCTGCGCAAAGTTTAACTTTATAGTTACATTAAATGGACATTGCATAACTCTCAATTTAGGGAAAACATGAGAATGAAAGGAATATTTTAAAAAGTGGTTATGATCTGCAGTATTATGAGCACTGGCTTAGAAACACAAATAAGCAATGTCCTTTGGAACTAGGAAATACTATACTTATTTCATGGCTAGGGTGCTAAGGAAGACTGTAAACATCTAAACACAATGTACTGCATAATTTATTGTGTGCTCCATTCCTAGATATCATGAAGTCCACATAAGTTTTCTAAGTATTGGATTTATATTCTGTTTCCTACATATGAAAACTTACTTATTTGGGTTTTTTAAATTTTTTTTTTGATTAGGTAGAAACCTCTAAGACAATCTCATTGCTGCAACAAGATCTTGCCTTTGGAATACTTAAACACGTAGGTTCTTTTTTCAAACTCCTCATAAAATAAAGGTAATATTTAATGTTTCTACTAGTCTGTCAATAAGAAGATATTTAAATTTTCCAAAGCATGATGCATAGACTATTTAGGAGTAGAACAAACAGGTCTACACAGTAAAGTAGATCTTTACTACACGTAGCAAAAGTGTTAGGATCTTCTACTTAAGGAGAGATTATATCCCATTGAACTCATAATAAATTTACCATAATATCATTGAAATGCATGTAACACACCTAACCAACATCCTCGCTTACAATGATATATTGCATATTTGGCGTTTTTCTCATGATCCCATGATTCATGGGAAGCTGGGGTTTGTTACCACTCAGTATTGTGAGGGAGAGTCTTACCACATTTTGCTAGTGAAGGAAAATATTAACATTTACAATTTGAAGCACACTGTCTACTGAATATGCATCACTTTACCACCACTGTAATACCAAAAAATTACAGGTTGCAACATTTTAAGTTTGGGACCATTGGTGTTTATTTAGTAGACTTTCTCTCTTCAATACTCCTTGGTAAGAGACTCTTCTACAATTATTGTACTATGAGTTTTGATATGATTCAATCTACTCAGTGTGATATGTTTGAAAATACGTCACTGAAAATCTTTAGAATGCACGTGACATCTTCTTTTGTATCCAGTATGGATATTTTTACTGCAGGTATATGTGATACACACACTCACACACACATGTGTGCACACATGCAAAGGCAGTCACTTATTCATAAAATAAAGCAAAACTATAAAGGAAAACTAATATGTTAAAAATCTATAGGGTCAGAGAGATAGCTCATTAGAATAAATGCCTGCCTGGCAAGCATAGAGTCCTGAATTTAATCACTGGTAGCACAAAAAATAAAATAAAATAAAATAAAGAACTATAACAACTCTATTATACAGTAATTCATCTGGAGTTTAACCTAAAAAACTGAAAAATTCTAACTAAAAAGATATGTATAATTTTAACCTTTTAAATATAAAAATGCAAGGATGCAGAATAAAAGTTTTAAATATAATCTTATATTTATAAATTATTTTTAATATTACAAATAAAATGGCACTTCCCCTACCATAGTATGCTCCTGCAGTATATATATTTTAACAAGAAAAGAATCTAACAGAAGAAAAATAAAAGTAAAATCATGAAAAATCATTGAAATGATTTTTATTTCATAGATAAACAGACAAATTGATACATGAGTAAGAAAGAGATGAGAGAAGTAGGTAGAGAAATAGATGGATAGGAATACATTTTCCCTATGAGGCAGTAGTGAAGGTGACATAATTTGGATAAAAAGGATGTTTTCCTTTATCACCTCTGCCAAGCTGTTTTATGCCATTTTTTTTTTTGCTCCTTAATCTTCATCTCCACTACTATTTAAGTGACAAATTATGTTTTATTTCTCTCAGTTTAGTTAACAATTTTGTGGATTTGAGCATTTTAGGAATTAAGACATGATAAAACTAGCATGGTTAGTTATCTGTATCAGGTGAAGAAAAGCACTGAAATACAACTCTAGTCTTCAGAGTGTAGAAATATTAATGAAAATATTTCTGTCTTTCATCCCATTGCAAGAATGCTATCACTGTATTTTTGTTACATAAATTACTTAAGAATAAATTAATATTTTGTGATAAAAAGGCTAAGTTCTTTATAAAAATAAAGCATTCTCTTCAAAGATTCAGAGAGACACCTGATTTTCTTTTTTATTGGATGAAATTGAGCAGTTTAATTTTTCTTTCTTTCTTTTTTTTGGCAGAACTGGGGATTAAACTCAGGGCCTTGCACTTGCAAGGGAAGCACTTATTCTACTGAGCCTTCTCCCCAACCCCACCACTTAAAAAATAATTATAAAATTTCATACAGGCTGCAGGAAATGGCAGTTTGATTCAAGTTACATCTATGAGTGCTTAGAAAATTATTTTTTTTTCCTTGTGAATACTCACAGAATAAAAATTTGATAGTTGGAAGCAGATTTCTTTGCTTTCTTTTTAAAAGCATTATGACAAACCTTGACAGGCAAGAGTTAAGATGATCGGTAATAATACATTTTCTGAAAAAAAAAAAAAAGTTAAAAACCTGTTTTCTGTTGCTCTGTCTTGAAAAGATTCAGAAGGCATTAGTGAGATTTTAAAGCACAGTTATGACCCCATAAAAGTTATCTCTATTGGCTTTTTTAATATTCTTTAAAAATAGAGTTTTTATGTGTCGTATGGAATTCCTTAAATTACCTTCAGTTGCCTAAGAGGCTAGTTTTAAGTATGTTACATCATTTGGGAAAGGTATTTTTGCCAATAAATTAGCAGTAACAATAAGCAAATAATGATATCATATACTATAATCCAGTGTTGTTTGTTACATCAATAGTTTCTAATATCTGAAGTCCAATTTCTATTTAAATTTCATTTCAAAATTTTAAAATTATTTTTCCTTATTATTTAATTTGTGTTTTATACAATGTTTGAGGTTAAAAAATAAAAAAGTAGATATCTAGTAGTATCTGTTAAACATTGCAGAACAGAATAAGCATAAATCAAATTTACATATTTAAAATATTGCAGAGGATGTCTCCCTATTAACCTCAACCACTATGAAATGGAGAAATGTGGGTACACAGATCTTTCACTTGTTTCAATTTTTAAAATAGTTGTTTAAATTGTATTTGAAAAGTGTATTCATGAAGTATAATTTAATAATTTACACATCATAAATTTACAAATATATAAATATATATGAACATATTTGCATACATATATAAATATATCGCTATAATAAAGATAATGAAAATTCATTTACTCTGAAACATCTTTGTGCTTAAGTAAATTACCCCAGTGTTTCTCAATCTAAGTGAACAATTAGCCTCTACTCCATTTAAAAACAGGTAGGAAAGAACTGGGGAAACATTTAATTGCATGAAAATAGCTAGCCTAACATTGCTCAGTAAATGCAACATGAAAAACAAGCAAGACTCAAAAAGCAGTTGGCTTCCAGTTACAATAATATGTGTAAGACTCGGATGCTATGTTTTAAGAGGAAATAATGATTTAGTACAATATTTAAATATAAAAATTAACAAAACCTTCTGGAAGTAATACATATAAAAGTTATTATAATTTGCACAAAATTAAATAATGTTGCTACTTTTGAGTGTGACTTATTTAGGACTATTTTCTGGAAAGGTGTAATAGAAAATATATGTAGAAACATGCTAAATTGGAGACTATAGTGAAAATAACATAAGCAAACACAAAACATAGACCTATATTTTTTAATGAATATTTTTAAAGTGAAAAATACAATAGAGAAAAACAGTATTTCATAATGTAGAAAATAATTTTTTGTAGAAGACCTGATTTACATTAAGAAAATTGTCAATAAGACTGATCAGCTTACACATTTGTTGATAAAATTCTTGAACTTTAAGTTTAAAAACAAAATCTTAAAAACAACCAGAAAGAAATGATGAGGCACAAACAAAAAAATTAAGCACTGTATATGTCAGTCAGGAGATGGGGCAGCAGTATGTGAAGAGAAACAGATTTCATGTGAGTCATTCTAAACAATCAGTGATTTACCCCCAGTTGTATTCTGTGCCTTATCATTACATAAAGAAAATATTCTAAAGGTAAAAGACAACAGACAAAATTTCCAGTACTGAAACTCAAATAAAGGGATGTTGAAGCAATGATTTTGGAAAGATTTCAGATCAGTAGTCAGAGAAATAATTCTAGCCACTGTCTGCCTTCGTAAATAGCATTTTCTTAGGGAAAAGCCATGCCTCTTAGCTTGTCTATAAACTATAATGAGAGACATGAGTAGGAATAACAGAGACCATGCCATCTTACAAACTTACATTATTTATTACTTATGTGGAAAATTTGATCTGAAGTTTTGCATCTTCTCTGGGAAGCCAAAGACCAGCAGAGTAGTCATTCAAAAGCCTCATTGAAGAGAAGAAAGTATAAAGACAATATGTTTTCTGAAGACCACATTTTCAATGGCTCAACACTAAAGAGAGAAATAGAGAACCAAGCAAAGGAAGAAATATTTAATCTTAAAAGTAGTGGTATTCTATTTTAAAATACTAGTGAAAATTATGTTTCATACCTAGAAAAGTAAGCACCAGTGTTAGTAGGAATGGTAGGCATTGTACAGTAAATGATAGCAACTTAATAAACAGAAAATTAAAGAATGAGAAAATAAATAGACTAGAAACACATAGTATAAAGATTATATAAATGTTTAAATATAGCATTATAGGAAAAGTCAAAATAAAATCCCATTATAAAAGACTTTCTCAATATTTGCAAAGAAAAATCTTCAGTTAGGCAATTGGTACGTAATCTTAACTAAATTAACTAATTTAGGCTGCAGTTATAAGAATAATAATAAAAAAAGTTTAAGAAAGTAAGTAGAAGTAAAATTATCCTCACAAATTGATTCCTAAATTTTAGTAGCTTAAAACAGCAAAAGTTCATTTCATATTCAAATAAGATTTCTGTTTTTGAATATAACTTTTCAAATTTTTATAAATAACTTGTCTGTTACAAAGACAGTTCACACAGCTAAATCACAAAACCATCAACTCAAACTATTCAAATTCTATTTTACTAATAAAACAAGTAAAAACTGATTTATCAATGTTCACATAGAAATGCAGATTAAGCTGAAAAACGAGGTCTATTTTTAACACAAAAAGTATCAAATATACGGGCTTTGGGTTTCTTTCTAGTTCTCTAGAATTATCATATTTCTTCTCATATACATAATGCAAAGCCTGGCATCCAAAGCTTGACATTCATGGAGATCACCTGTAGTAATCCCATTTCTTTAAAACACTGCCATTTGTGCACATTTTCAGTCATAAGATTTCTTAATGTATCATCAATTCTTATTCATTGATTCCAGCCAAGAATGGGGAAAAGTTGGGAGGAAACACTCATGAAAGGCTTTTATAAATATTGCCAGGAGGTAGCAGGCAGTGCACTGATGATGTTAGTCACAATGTCATGACCAACTGCACAAAACAACATGCAAAACAAAGAAGATTTCAAAACCTTCTTGGGGCTGGAGAGATGGCTCCGTGTAATAAGCGCTGGCCTGGCAAGCACAGGGGCCTGAAATCAATCCGCGATTCGAAAAAAAAAAAAAAAAACAAAAAAAAAACACCTTCCTACTTTATTTCATCTTTCCTACCTTACAGAGAGCGAGCTATTTTCATTCTTTGAAATGTTAAATGTCCTGGGCATTTAGGACCACAGCTTTGTTCTGCTGAGAAGCAATGTAAACAAGGTCAGCCAATATTTTGGTCCTAGTCTTTCAAAGTCAGTGAAGACTCGGAACGTAGGAGAAGTTGTATTATAACATCATGTGACTCAGTTGTGCCCCAAATTTTCTGATCATGGAGATTATGGAGCCACAGAGGAATGGGATCGATGATTTATAGTGTGCCTAAGGAGGGTCACATGGAGAGAAAACTTTCTCTCAAGCTTTCACAGGGAGTAAATTGGTCAAGCAATGGCTGTTACTCATCCACATGGCTGACACGGACAAAGGATCTACAAAGTGCAGTACAGGGTTACAGGATAAATCCTGAGGGGAATTGACTGACCTTATCACATACAAATATTACATTTCTTGTTACATAGGTCTTTCTTTATCTTGGTCTTAACAATCCAGCAGAAAAGTATAAAAACGAGGTATATAGCATAAAGCCATATTAATATGCTGAACTTGGAAATGCTCAAGTCAACAACTTCTGCGAATAACACACTACTATTGCGGACTGCTGGACTGTGTTGGATTGTTTCGCTGAATTTCAGCACTTATAGTATTTAAGTGCCAATAGAAAACCCATCTCTGACAGACAAAGCAAAAATAAGGGATACAAAGGAAGAACCATTTTGTATTTGTATGTACAGAATAGTTAGGATAGATATACACCTAATTTCACTTGATTCTATGAGAAGAGAGATTTGAAGTAATAGTGTTTGGACAGGATATCCTGTCTGCTTCTTTTACTATGGATAACCACTAAGAAGATAACAATGTAAAATGTATTAATTATTTAAAATGTCCTATTAACCAGTCAGAAGAAAACCCTGGGTGGTGGAGATATTCCCGAGACATTGAAGCAAAGCTATGAGAACCTTCAGGATAGAGATGTAGTGTTCTAATGGGCACTTAGGGAGTAGTCATCCAACATCATGGTTAGCAGGCTTTGGCAAATAAATTTGGCATTGTGATTTTTAAAAACAATTATCCTGGATGCTGTGAAATGTCCTGACTGCAAAGAGAAACGTGAAGTCTTGAAGATCACAGAGCTGGATTTTGTAGTACTGAAGATCACAGGTGATGGAACCCCGGCAGCAGCAATGAAAATACTGAATTTGTAGAATCTGCATATAGTTTGTGTTCTATTTATTTCTAATGGGCAGAAATTACTTCAACAGCAGGAGTACAATTAAGTATACTGAGTAAGTGAGAATAGCGGCAACAGGTAGTTGGTCGAAGAAAAAGGAGGAAAAAAATAAAATTCTATAAGAGGTGTTTTGTGTTTGTTTCCCTCTGGGTGGTAGTGGGCAATGAACCCTAGACTTTTTCGTTGAACTCCATTACAAGGTCTTTTAAACTTATTTATTTAGAGTCAGGGTCCAGCTATGGCACTAAATTGTCCTGGCTGGGATCCAATCCTCCTCTTTCCCTTAGAGTGCTATGTTTCCAGGCACGTCCACTAAAGCCCTGGATTTCTTATCCTGATATAAGGGTGATTGAAGAAGAAGACAAAAGAAGAAATTATGAAGAAAAAAGATAAGCTGAAGAATGTGTGTAATAGCATTTCTTTAAAATGGAATAAAGATAGCGAAAAAATGGTTTCCAAAGAGCCAATCTATAATATCTAATATGAAGCACTTACAATTGAGTTTAATGTTAACTTGTCATCTAGTCTCTAACCCCAGTTTGTTGATTTGTTTCTCAACAAAAATTCATTTACCCCTAGGATACTATTCACAAAGAGTAGGAATCTTGCTTCATAATGCAATCTTTGGATTCATTGGTGAGATCACAGAAACATGTACGTATCTTCATGTGATTTCCATATTGGGAATGATGAGGTGATGACAGATTTCTTTGAGGATTTAAATGCTCTATCACATGCGGCTTTGGATCTCACCATCTAAGCCAACCATATTTCTCACATCCTTCCAGGAGAACAGCTAGATTTAATTTTGCATTCTCTTTTTGCTGGATTGCTGGGTCCAAATCAGAAAGTACAGGCCTTGACAACTGTCCAATTGACAAAAGAACTTAAACTTTTAAACAGAATAACCCTACATACCTAACATTAATTTGTTTGTCATCTATAGACTCGCACTGAGTTACAAATGCATTTTTATTTGACATGAAATTGCAAAGCACGGTTCTCAACCCTAAGAAATTCAGTCTGTCTGTCAGAGACAAAAATAGTTGCATTGTAACAAAACTGCAAAACTGTGGTAACTATGTACATTTCTAAAGTATGTTGGAAAGCCTAGCCTTGCTCCATAGTGGTGCATAGGTGGGATACCAGCATTCAGAGGTAGGGGCAAATGGCTTAACCAGAGCTTGAGGCCAGCCTAGGCTAGTGGCATGTTTGAGGCTATAGGACTAAAGAGCAAGACCTTCTTTCACCTATCCCAAGAAATTTAGCCTTGAAACAACCAGATTTATTTATAAGAAAATCTCCTGAAATAGAAGTAAAATTAGATAGCTGTAATTTTCAATTACAATTGATTTTTCTCCATGCATATTCAAATTTGGTCATTTTTTTGCTCATATTGTATACTTATATATAAAAATTAATAAATGCAAATTTTGGAGAAAGTCCAGAAGTTAACGCCAATTTCTTTTCATGCTGTATTTAAATGCATTGTCTTCATATAAACCATGTTAGATAAATAAAATATTCACAATGAAAAATTTGGGAAAGTCCTAGTGACCTCTGTCACAGGCTTGAATGATAGCTGGAAATGATCCTCTGTTTACCTCAAGATCTCGTATACTTAAAGAGCAACTGTTCTTACAATTCTTAAATTGTTTTTCTTACACAACAGGGTCTGCATTCTGCAGGGTTTCTGAAGGTCACCCTTCAGAAAGCAGTGTGAACTTAGTCTAGAACTGTGTAACATTGGAAGATAATGATGTTACCAATTTAATAAGAAGATGCGGCATGGGTATTATCTGAGGATCACTAACCCTAAAATGCGTTATTACAGAGTATTTAAAACATAGGATACCTTACAACTAAAACAGAGAGACAGCAAAGTGTCCTGCCTTCTTCATAAGTAACAGCAGAAGAAAGTGGATTATGTATTTTGTCGTCTATTTTGAGAAAAGGAATGTTGCTGAACTGAAACAGGTCCTTCTACTACCAATACAATTTACTATAGGGAGCAATGAAAACATAGACAGAGAAATAGGCTAAACAAGAGAAAAAGGGACTAAAACGAAGACTTGGAAAGGACACAGTATATATGAATTTTGGTGGTCTAGACTTATGAGCTCCAGGTTATGGAAGATGAGCATAATAGTGGCATTGGTGAGCACAGTGCAGAAGTGCTAATGAAACATGACATGTAAAGATCAGTATAAAGGAGATACAAGGGAGAGTGGCATGGTGGGCAACAATGTCCCTAAAGATATCTGTACTCAAATGTCCAAAATCTGTGAATGGGTTACATGTTAATTGGGACTTTACAGATAAAGCCACAAATCTAAACACCAGGGTCACTTATCTGATTTCATTCTAACTATCAGACTCTATCCAAAGTGTCTTCTGAGAACCCAGTCACTGACCCTGATCCTACTGAGTTGATATCTTCCTTAAGCAACAAACACTTATGATGTGGAAGTCACAAATATGTGTTGTCTTAAGTCTACAAGTAAGAGACAATGTGTTCAAGTAAGAATAGTGTACAGCCAAGTAGGCGGTGATTTGTTAAAGAAGCACAGGGAATGGTTTGGCAGATTGTCATGGTATTCTTATTACAGAGAAATTACAGGTTAAATATGCAGAAGGGTGCTTTCAGCAGTAGTGTGTGTGTGTGTGTGTGTGTGCGTGTGTGTGTGTGTATTTATAAGCACAAATGTTTGTATGGTGCAAATATGTTTTCACTGCAGGCAAACTCAGTCAATGTATTTGAACAAGACTAATAATAGCAACAGAATTGTTGCTTTAAAAAAATTTGGACTATAGCTTTATAAAGATTCTTAAGTTCACCTTATATGTAGTGGTCTTGAAAGTCTCAATGATGTGTTGGCATATCTACATTAGTGAAAATAAAAAGTTGCTTATGAAACAATGTTTTTCTTAAAATTTCAGGTATTGTAAAAGGATGTTGGAATATATAAATAAATCATAACTGGTACTTTTCAGATGGAAATGACAAAAATTGCTTGTACAATGCCATGATATGAAAGTAATAACCTAAAAACAGAAAAAAAACTTTTGTATTAATTGATTTTTGTATAAAATTGTACATAGAGATCTATTAAAATTGTTTTAGTAATGATTTCATGATTTTTATTTAATTTAAAATAATTTCATCAATAATGTAGTTTATACTGCTGTTCTTAACTATAAAGACTCCAATAATCAGATCATTCTAAAAATTCATATAAATTGAGGAATGTACCCTGAGCTTCATAATTATCTCTGATAAGGGCTCAAAGCCCATGTCTCCAAAATAGAATATCATAATGTGGGTACCAAGTGTCCCTTAGATAACAGGATTTCGGATCAGTATCAAAGATTTGTTTTTCCAGAATAAAATGCAACTTCCTTCTAAGGTAAAGGCAGGGGAAAGCCTTCTTCTTCAGAGCACGTGAATTAATCCCACAGGCTCAGTGTCCTCACAGGTTGAGACAAGATGCTCTCTGATTTTGTCTATTCCTTAATGTCCTCTGGTGGCAAATACCCTGGGTGTTATTAGACAGTGTAAGGTCAGATGTATCAGGCAGCTGTACATTGGAGAGAAGCTTTGCATTATTCTCACATTTTATGAAGAAATATCAACTATATTGTGAGCTAAATATAAAAGTGGCTTTTAGGAATGAAAGTCAGTCACAAAAAAGGAAAATAATAGAAAGAGGCTATGATTTATTTCTAAACATTTTCTAATATTACACTTTTGACACTTGAGAACTCAGCCTGCTTAGAGTACGAATGATTGCTTGTAGCCTAGAAGCAACTAAAATTAGGTCTTGTAGAATTCTTCTTAGAATACCATCAGTGTGTACAGAAAGGTCCCTATCTTGTGTGATAATTCTCATGCTATAAGTTGTTTAAATTTACTGGCTGTATTTCACCACATCCAGAACATTTACTTATTTCCTATTGTCTGTTTTAATTGATATATAATAACTATACTTATTTTTTGGCATAGCATATTGTAATGATTGAAGTATTACTGAAAATAACTGGTTGAAATTTCAGAAGAGCTAACAGAGAGGATTTTACATATTCTCAACCTAGATAAGTATTCAAGATGGGGAATGTGGCAATTATCCTGGTCTCATCTGTATACCTATACACATGGATCTAAGTGGTTTATTATACTCATTATTGTAATAATTTGAGAGAGACAGAGACATAGATATCATAAATTAAATGTGCATCATATTGCTACCTAGCTTGTTATCAGTATCTTGATGTGCCAGTGAACTTATGAGACAAGTCAGTCATGATTTGTAAATATCTATGAGCTGTAAATCTGTATTTTAAAACTGACCAACTTATATCCAAGAGCAGGAGGTTAAGTTCAGAAGACAGTGGGAATCGTTCACCAACATCTTCTGGTGAAGACATAGAAATTAACAAATTTCTACCACATAGTGACTTAAAATAGTCACAGCGTCACAGGTGGTAGCACAAGCAGGCCCCTGCCATCTCTTTCTTCTACTGTGCATAAACTCATCATTTGTTTAAAGACAATATTTGGGCAGGGCTGGGGAGACAGCTCAGTGGTCTAAGTGCCTGCCTGGGAAGTGCAAGGCCCTAAGTTTGATCCCTGGTACCGCATGCAGTGAAGGCCTCAACCCAGGTGTGTAGTGCCTGTCCTGAAACTGGGTGTTGCGGCACATTCCTATAATCCCAAAACTGAGGAAGTTGAGGCAGGAGGATCACTATGAATCCTGACTGTGTTTTGAGACCCTGTATCAATAAAAAGAAAAGGAGAGAGAAAATAAATTGTTTTAACAAGTATTGTGACACTGTTAAATTCAAGTGTGCTACGTATACCAAAATAATAAAAAGTTTGCTAGAGTAGCATCATTTTCTTTATTGTGGCATCTCTCTCCTGCTAGATAGGCAAGTTTTCAATTAACAAATTGATACTGACCAAAGTTTTGATAATCATCTACAATATGCATAAAAGTAGTGTCAGATGTGTGGTTATTGGCTGAAAACTTCACATTTTAAAAATATTCAGATATAAATAAAGGTTAAACGTCTTATATTTAAAAATAAAAAATTCTTTTCCTCG
Source organism: Ctenomys sociabilis (assembly GCA_004027165.1). Taxonomy (NCBI): domain Eukaryota; kingdom Metazoa; phylum Chordata; class Mammalia; order Rodentia; family Ctenomyidae; genus Ctenomys; species Ctenomys sociabilis. The sequence goes on along the minus strand of PVKA01016895.1, from coordinate 10,190 downwards.
CTAGTATTGAAATGTAAATTAAAAAGTTCAAGTTGTTGATAGAAAGCCACTTTCTCAGATATTTTATATTCCACTGAGAACATGCTTTACTATTATAGCTTCTAATTTTTCTGTGAAAACATCAAATGATAGCATCAACTATTTTTGAAGTAAAAGTAGTTTTAGACAAAAGCATTTCTAAGGGCAGTTATTAATACTGAGCATTTATTCATTCAGAAAGGCATTCTATTTTAGAGCATGGCACAAAATGCAAGCGTGACCTTTCAGCAGCAATTATCTGTGGTGTAAATTACAAGCAATAAAGTTTAATTATGCTATATTTATGCAAAATGAGGTGATTAAACATACATACAAGATATTCACATCATGAGAAAAATCAAAATAATTAGAATAATCTGAATTATTTTTATTTCCAGAGATGTTAGAAATAAGCATGGAAATTTAAATTACTTCTTTAGATGCAAAGCAGATATATACAAATATTAAAAAGAATTTCAATAAAATATTACCCCGAAATACATCACTTATCAAACATACTGTACCTTCACACAATATACAAAAGAGAAATTTTTATCTATTTTATCTATAAAATTTGTACCTATTATATGTATAGTTTTTAATCTATAACTATACTATAGTTATATCTTTTGTTACATGTTTGACTATAAATCTCAAAAAAAATTAGTGTTTGGAACTACTGTAAGTAGGAACTGATATAGTCTAATTCCTGTGAGAGAAAAGGGGTGCTTGGGGGAGCTGATGCCTGACCAAACGCAGAGTGCACATAAGGAAGACGGACCACGAATTTCTGATTCTCTTATGTCACAAATCCTGTCTTTTCTTTCACCTGCTTTCGTATTCCTGAGTTTACCAAACTTTCTGGAGTTTCCACAGATTCTTCCCATTGAGATATTTCAGGTTGAGAAAGTTCTCTTAGAATTTGGAATCTCTCAGATAAAGCTACTCTTCTGATTATAGAATGAACGCTATCACTAGAGTGAAGAAAGTGACTCACAGCAAGATATAGATAAATGCTATTATACTGGCGCAATTACGAAAATTTCACATTGGAATTCATAGAGATACAAAAAAGAAAATCCACCATCTGTCAATACACATTTTCCCCTTCTGATTTAAGGAAAGATATTTGACAGTTTACCTAATTCCTACAAGATCTACCTAATCCAGTTATTGCCAAGAAGGGTATTTTGACATAAGTGTGTGTCTCTTTAGTTCTGCTTCAGATTATGACTGTGTAAGAAATACTAATACATAATGTGTTATATTGAAATTTGTTAACCCACTCTTAAATGTTTGCATTTTGGTCTCTGTTCACTGGCATATATATACTTGCTTTTCCATTCTGATACATAAGAGAGATTTACAACAGAAACACTAGTAAACAAATTTATACTATTAAAAGTGTTTCTCCCTTAATGAATGTTTCAGTTGTACTGCAGCATTTTGCCCACTGAAGAAATTTCTTGTGGACCTTGTGACTTTGTTGCTAGCTCAAAGTTGATTTTTGTGGTTGTATGATTCACTGTGTGTAAAGTGTACTATGTATACAATTTAAATAGAATGTTTAGTTTTCAATATTAACCATGAAATGTCTTCCGTATGCTAGTCTATTTTGAGAAATTTTTTGGTTTCTTTTTAATTGTGTCCAATACTAAAAGTTTGTAGACTTTAATAAGAATTTTTTTTTTCAGAACTGGGGATTGAACTCAGATCCTTGTGCTTTCCAGGGAAGCATTTATTCCACTGAGCCATCTCCCCAGTCCCTGCAAGAAATAGTTTTTAAGGCTGTAATAAAGTTCCAACTAATGTTTACCCATCTGTCATGTACCCACAAACTGCATCTTTATGTCATAAATAAGTTTCCTTAAGTCGCAGACTTCTCTGATCTTTCAAGCCTAGTGATGAGGAAGCAAAATAAAAATCTCAGTTGAATATAATTTTTATTTTGTAAACACTAATGTATTAAAGTTGTTACATGGTAAAGCAAATAACATATATTTTTATTTGAAGAAAAATAATACATATTTTATTTCTGAAAAAATATCAGACCATTAAATTCAAAGACCCAGTCCAAAACTGGACATCTGAGATGAATATACACTTTTTCAGATTAAGAAATTAAAAAGGCAAATAAATACATGATAGAATATTGAACACCAGTAATCATTCAAGTGTTGAAAATTAAAAGAGCATTGAGATTTCCTCTCACCCAAGTGAAAATGGCTATCATCAAGAAATCAAACAATAGCAAATGCTGGAGAGGTTGGGAAAAAATGACTGTTCTTCATGATTAGTGGGAGTGTGGAATGGTGAGACCACTTTGGAAATCAGTGTGGTGACTCCCCAAGATTAGGCAGACATCCCAGTTAACCAAGCTATTCCTCTGCTGGCCATTTGAATTAAAAATGTCTGCAATGATACCGCAATGATTTTGTATATGTGTGCACCCTTGCTTATAACAGCGCAATTTATCACAGCAAAATCTTGGAAGCAAGCCAAATGCCCATCAACTGAGGAATGAATTCAAAAAGAAATGGATATGACTTTAGCCCATACTTATAAGTGAAACAAACCAGTTTTGCTTATGCAAAAAGCATGTTTTACCCTAGAGGAAGAAGCTAAAAGAATAAATAAGACACAAAATGTACAGTAGATATTGTGAAATGGGAAGAAAAGGCTCTAAAGGGAAGAGAAACAGGAATGGGGGCATGCCTAGGTATAGATATAGATAAGAATATAGATATAGATGATATAGATACAGATATATCTGTAGATACATATAGGTATAAATATATAAAGTAATTCAAACATACAGACACACAAGACATATACTTGTTTTCTATACAGTGAAGTAGAAAACATCAGTACACCCCCATGGTTTTTGAATAAAATGAAGACTGTTGGTCACATTTACCTTACTGTTCCACATGCTGTATCTTGCTACATGCTGTAGATTTAGCTTTCAAATCACCGTTTTGAATCTGTTGTTACATCAGTAATTCATTTCTCAGTTCTTAAAGCCAATATTTATACCTTTCATTTATGTTTTTGTATAACCTTGCACAATGTGATAGATAGATAGATAGATAGATAGATAGATAGATAGATAGATAGATAGATAGATAGGTAGATAGCTCCTGTTTCATTAGCATCAAACAGATATTTCCCCTACTCAGTATTAGCAGTCTATAACTTGCTGAAGAAATATAACTGAAAACAAAATCTCTTCACAACCCAGAATAGTATTTCAAAATGGTAGAAAAGATGGAAAAAAGACACTTTATTGTGGATTAAATATTAACTAGGCTGTGATGTTCAGCCTAGACAGTTCCTTAAGAAAATTCAGAAATGGAAATAAAACTCATTTTCTCCATAGCCAAGCAGATTCATCTCATTACCTGCATGCGCTCCAGATCACAGAACCGGCCTTCAAGCGAGATGAATTGACAGCACCCTCTGTCACATGTATTTCACATGCGTTCTCCTGAGAATTTTGGTGATGATACCATGCATCATCTTAGCTAATTCATTTTATCCAAAGACTAAGCTTGGACGAGAGGTATGACCACAGGTAGTTTGCCTCTTGGGACCAGTTGTTGAACAAATCCTTCTCCCTTCTTACAGAGTTGTAGGGATAGGGGTTTTATTCTCATCAAGTGTTGCGTGTCAAAGACATAATCAGTAAAGTCTCAAGAAGATGTCATTTCTAGGTCTTCAGACTGACATGATGCGCAGTTAGCTTATGTAACACTTCAAGCATACTTCAAAAAGACAGGGAAAATTTATTTTAAAGAGAAGTGAAAGGAGATCCTATTAGTAAGTGTTTGTCCTATTATTTTTAACAGGAAACATTTTTGTTATTTTCTCTATTTGGATTTATTTTCTTTCACAGTAGCAGTAACAGCACAGTAGCTGGAGCTGGGCCCTTTCCAGAGGAAAGGCTGAATGACAGGAGCTTCTAATATTTTCTATGCTATGAATATTTGTGCTCAAAATTCTGTTTTCAGTAAGAATTGACTTTCTAATGGAAAAAATATGCAATGCAGGAGAAATGCTCTCCTGTTCCCACCAAAATCTTGTTTAAAGTTCTGCTTGTGAACATAGAAATGTACACCCATATGTATAAAGTACAGAAGGGTAATAGAAAAAAGGGAAAAACTGGTACTGTAATCCAGTGCAGCCAGCAAAAATCACACTTTGACCTATTACAATTGTCTTACAAATGTTTCATGTTCTTTGGCTTATTAATCTGATTTTCAGTCTGAATATGTGATAATTCATTTCCAAAGGTCTTTGCAAATACTTGATTTTGATGCTCAACAAATAAGAGGAGATGGAGGGAAAGGAAAGAAATTAAAATGTGTTATGTATATATCCCCATTCCCTACAGTGAATAAAATTATTTTGTACTGCAAAGATGTATAAGTAAAAGTTTAAAAAAGTGAAAAAGATGATGAGGTTCAGTGTACGCTTACTTAATTTCCCTAAACAATATTTAGAAATTTTTACATAATAAGAAACAGGCAATAGGGGCCAGGGAGATATTTCTGTGGCATAAGTGCCTTCCTGGTAAGTCAAGGTCTCAAGTTTGATCCCTGGTATCAAAAAAAGTACCTTTAATAAGTGGGCACCAGGCAGAGTGTCTAACTCCAATAATCATATTGTCAGCACAATTACTTCTGAGTTCAACAGTTGGTTATAATTTTATATCACTTTGTGCTAGTTAGAATGATCTGATAAGGGAAACATTGAGTTATGCATTACTAAGTTTTAGATCAGGAAGGAGAGATTTTTGTGATCCCAGAAAAATTTTAGATCTCATTTCTTTGAGTAGACCCATATGGGTGATTGGACCCATAAAACAGAAACAACTAATTTCTATAAAGCAGTTTTAGGCACCATTTAGAAGCAGAGTAGATATTCTACAGAATAGGTCCTAGGAACAATATGGTCCTAGAGGGGAAGAGCATTTAAAAAATGTCTGGCTAAAATGCATGAATACAGAGGTGGAGCAATATCTAAGAGGAGCACTTCACGGCACCAGTGTCTTCCTCCTCCAACTGAGGGCGCGGTTCCCTGTTTCTGAGAAACACCAACCTCACTCCCACTTAGGACATGTGCATCCACCTTGTGGCCCCTGAAAGCACTTTTCCCTTGCTACAACATTTGAGTCTGTTCTGCTTCAGCTCTTCATCAGAGATGTCCTTGCACAGCTCTCTACAGTACACTTCCCACTGACCCATAACTGGTTATCCCACGTTTTACTCGGGCACCTACATGACTTAATGCCACTGGATCTAAAATGTTATATTCTGCCTTCCTGGTGATATGGTGTCATAGTATATAAAAATAAGTAAATAAAAGTTACCCAAAGGTGTAATTTTAAAAGACACGCATATTTTGAGTTCTGATGAGGTCAAATTTATAGTAGGAAAGATTACTGGTAAAATGTGAACATTTTCATTTTACTTTATACAAAATTGGGTATTTAGTAACAGTCTAGTTTTTAATTCATTTGGTTGTTACAGGGTCTCATTATGTAGCTCAAAATTACAGTGATCCTCCAGCTTTCAGTCTCCCCAGTGCTGGGGTTACAGGCATGGGCCACCATGCCCGGACTCTGTGGCCAGCTCAACCTGCCCTGTGAGGGGCTGGCGCACCATTTGGTGCTGGAGATCAAATGCAGTCCTTGCACTTGCCTACGCTTAGCCCAACTTTCCTAAGCAGGTGCCTTCGTCCACTGAGCTATCCCTCCGGCCCTAAAATTGGGTATTTAAAAAAAACTTTCTATTCTTGATTTAGAGTACTTAATTTAATTGAACCTTGTCCTTAGGAACAATCTGACGGTCTCCGCAAATCCTCTGAAAGAAGAAAGCATTGCTGCAGTGGGTGTAGTATTTGGATTCATTGAATAATTCAAATGAATCTTGGATTAGAAAAGATATAAAATCACTGGTTTCTATTTCTCTACAAATTTACAAAATTAATTTTAAGCACACGTAATGATGTAATCAAGCTCATCCAATAAACTGAGTAATATGCACCATATGTCATTTAGAAAATTCATTAGGTAATGAGTTGATATGATCTATCTTTCCTATTTTCTTTCACTTAGAATTAAGTTATTTGGGGGCTAGGGAGATAGCTCAGTGGAATAAGTGCTTCCCTGGCTAGTGCAGAAGCCTAAGTTCAATCCCTGGTTCTGCTAAAAACAAGAAAAAAGAATTAAGTTATCTTTGTTTCAGCATAGTAATGTCAGAAAAAAAAATGAGTATTCAAGAATTATCTGTTATTAGAATGAGTTGAATGAATGACAAAACAGTTGTTAACTGTGAAAAACTAAACTAAGAGTTTGAAAAATGCCAAAACCAGTATTGGCATCTGGTGTGAAAGGGTAGTGAGCCCTGGTCTGAGAAGTCAATGATACAGCAAATGTACAAGGTCAGGTGTTGGTGGTCTCTCTTACAACCGCTGATGCTATGTTTCTAAGGCAAGAAGATTCCACATTCAAACTCAGTCTGGAAAACTGAATAAAATGCTTTCTCAAAGTAAGATAATAAGTAGGGTTGGTGGTATATATTAGTAGTTGAGCACCCTTGTGCAAAAGCAAAGAAAAAGAACACCTAAGACCAAACCAAACTGAAAGAAAAAGAAAAGTGGGCAGTTGAAGTTGGAGAAACTGAATGGCTTGTCAATGTTTTCAGTTTCATTGATTAAATTCTGCGTTTTATTAGGCTAATCAGTTCTGTTAAAAATTATCAACTTCCAATCAGCAAATCTTCTGTACTCTGAAAACAGACAGCAATCAAAAGAAGTTTCTTTGACACTTCTACATTGTCATACTATGATAGACTACACACACACACACACACACACACACACACACACACACTGCAATGTTTTTGGCCAACCAAATTCAGTTTAGTCCAATCCAAATTCACTTTTTATTTATTCATACATTTTAAGAAAAGTAGGAAACCTGGCAATATTTACCTTTATTTGGATTGTACATATTAATGTACAAATTCTAATTTGCTGATTTCTGCTAAAATTAATATGGAGCTATAAAAAAGAAAACAAAACATATAAAATAGGTTGCAACAAGAAGAACTAATCTGAGGACAACAATATGAGATGCAACAACCATTGCTGAATTCCTATCATGTTGTTTAGTGAAATTCTCTGACATTTCTATTTCTTTACAATATTTTGTTCCCTTTAAAAAAAATTAAAAAGAAGTGGTTGAAAAAAAGAGAAAGGAAGGCTTACTGAATTACAATAAAAGGCTGTTATGCTTTATATCTAGACATCCCAAAGCCCTTGGGCTCATGGTAGGGCTTTGGGGCGGGTAGATGGACCATGGATATGTGATGCTGAGTTGGTCCACAGATTTGGTTTGGGAAATGGAATTACTGAAGAATGAAGCCCTGCTCTGGATGTGGTGGAACCAAACAATATTCTTGGAGCCTGCATAGAGTGCAGAGGCTGAGAAGGAAGGCAGGCTCCTTGCTTTTTTCCTGCCTTGGAGCCACTCAGTGATGGATTGAAGCCATCATGAACTGTGAGCTAAAATAAACCTTTTCACCTTCAACTTGGGGGCTGTCTGGAATGCTGTACCAGCAATGAGAAGGTAGTTAAGACATAAGGATAAAAGAAGCAGTGAAACAGCAGTCTTTTATCTTAAATTATATGTTTACATCTCTAATAATGTTTCTTAATGAAAATTTCAGAAAAACGAGAAGGCATTGTAGAAGCCATCATCCCAGGGTTCTTGGTGTAACTTAGGATAGGCATGGAAGTCACTTTTTGAGTTGCAGATCAGGAGATGATCTCAGGAATAATTGATTGATTTTATTTGTTCTGGCCCAGTGACACACTGCTACCATGAGCACAATCGTGTGGGATCCCTGATTACACAAATTGAATTAATTAAAAGAGCCGCTAGAGTTAGGCATTTATTATTCAAGGTACATTCTTTTTCATGTATCTGTCACTGTTTGGATATCTCTTATAAATTTATAGTGCTATATGATATTAAAGCCCAAAACTTCCCTTTGGGGACCAATAACAAGATGACGTTAATGTGTTACACTGAGTTCTGCCATAATAAATTGTAGACTCAGTAATGAGAGTATGTACTGGCCTGAGTAATACCAGTAGCGTCAGGAAAAGCAACAGTATGCATGATATATTCTGTCATCTTCAGTGAATTTGAATATCTGCTAATATGTAAACACCGAAAATATGACATTCGGGTGTAATATTATCATTCATCTTTTGACTTTTAAAATATTTGAGCCATTCAAATATAAACATTTTGAAGCTTTGAATTTTCTGTAATCATTAAGGTTTTCAACAAAATTACCAAGGATATAAGTTGAAAAATGTAATCACTAGAGTATAATGAGAGTACTATACTGGATTTATTGTTTTATATGAATTATTTATTTTTATTTTTTATGTATTTATTTCAGAGTGTACAGGGTGTCACTACACAGATCAGACTTGTAGTGATCCCTTCCTGTTTTTCAGCCTCCCAAGTGCTAAGATTACAGGTGCGTGCCAGTCTCAGCCGCCGTCTCCATACGCCCCGGGGTGGGGCCAGCATGGCGGGCTTCACATGATTTATATGTCAGCCCTGGAAGCAGGCTCGTGGTGACATTTATCATTCCTGATTTTAAGTTAAGGAATTGAGTATTAGAAAATTAAAAGAACATTCTAGTCAGCTATGTGGTCTGTTGCTTCTTTACTTCAAGAGAGTTGGTATTAATTTATCATTTTTCATAAGCAGTATATTATTTTATAATGTCAGCTTTTATTTGTTCTTTTCCAGAGCATTCAAAGAATTAAAAACTATTGATTACAAACATGTAATAAATAATAATATATCATTTAATCACTGTTTGTGGCTAAGAAAATAATGACTAATCCTACTTAATTATTAATCTCAAGTAACTCTTAAACTGAGGAAGACATGCTTCTCAGCATGGAATTAGACTGTACTATAGAGGTTATCACAGAAACTTAGCTAGTGCTATATGTGCAAGAAGTAATTTAGGCTCAATTTTCATTGGTAAGACCAACTTGAACCTCAGTTTATAGGAACAAAACATGTCCAAAAATACATCAACCAGAATGAACACCAAGTGGAATTTGGTAAAGTCCTGCTAGACCCACTTTGGCCTTGCCAATTGCTGAAAATGTTGTTTGATGACAATTCCTAACTGCCCATGTCTTTGGAGAGTTTCTGTGTGTCAAGGCCTCCATTTGTCCCTGAGAGCTCCTCAGATGTCACCTCTGAATGAGACCTCCTTAGCCAGTGGCTGAGGGTTTAAATTTGTTCCCCCTTTACAAAGGGAAGTGTATCTGTGGAACAATTTTAGCCATTGCTTTTCCATGTCTGAAAGCAATTAGATCTTGGTTGAAAATTCAGACTTCCTTAGCTTTTCTTCCCCTATTTTATCTCAGTTCATTTCTTGCCTTTTTTTAAAAGAGTAATCGTTTAAACTATTTGAAGAAAAATTCTCCTCTTCGTTTTCACTTGTAGATAAGAAGATAAAAAACAAATGTTGTTATACCAGGGGAAGTAGAAGAAATGAGGAGGTTGAATAGAGTCAGGAAGGAACAGTTTCAAGCTTTTGGATTCCTAAGACATAATGTATATGTATTTTATGTGTGTGGGGGAGAGGTTTTGGTATTCTCTTAGTTTCTTTTTTCTCCTTGTTGAGACAAAATACAGAATACATCACCCCCAAAAATAACAATGGAAAAGTTTATTCAGTTCATAGTTTGTGGTGTAAGTCCACAATCAACGGGCTCCAAGGCTTTGTGGCATGGCACAGGGATAATAGCACGAGACGAAAGAAGACAGAAAAAGCAGCAAGAGCAAAAGAGAGGTGGAAAGCATGTCTCTTTTCCTCGCTTATCTTGTATGCCAGCGACCTGTCCATGCCCTCAGTGTCTTGCACCCTCCTCTTCCACATCCTCCTTCCTTTGAGGATGCACACAAATAAGGACCCCTTTCCCCTGCTCAATCATTTCGTTGAACTTTTCAAATTGACAATTATCAACATCCTAGAGCAGTGAGTGCATGTCCTTTTCACCCATGGAAGGAGAGCTGCTGAGTTGCTTACTTAAAATTCTAGACTTCTGAAGCCGAGCCAGTGTAT
>PVKA01016894.1:0-46929 GCA_004027165.1 Ctenomys sociabilis | reverse complement strand
ACCCTGTCTCAAAAAGACAAAAAAAAAAAAAAAGTCAATAAACCCATTATGTTACTCTAATTTTAATGACACCCTGTATTTTCTAAAATGTAAATAAGAATGAAAAGAATAACCCTCCCCCCATTTCTGCAAATCTCTTTTAACTTCTGGCCTAAAAGACAGCCAGATTCTCATCCTTGCTTTCATACTCAATCTGTTGGAATATCAGGTCATGAAATTTCAGGAAAACTTTAAATGTTTGCTCTTAAGAGAAAGCAGAGAGCCAGGTGTGGTGGCTCATGCCTATAATCCCAGCACTCAGGAGGCTGAAGCAGGAGGATTATTGTGAGTTCGAGACCAGCCTGAGCTGCAAAGTGAGCTTAAGGCCAGTTTGAACTGCATAGTGAGACTGTCTCAAAAAGACAAGAGAAAGCAGGAAACAAGGAAAACTAATCTTATTCTAAAACTGCTCTTATGAACAGTTATGACCTTGTAGAGTACCTAAAGCACATTTTGGGCATTATGTTGAAAGATTAAAAGGAATTTTAAAAAACTGTTGACAGTATGACCAGTTACTTTAAAATCTATAGGACACACTGAATAGTGTAAAGTAGTAAGAGGCTAAAAACCTTGAATAGAATCTCAGGGTCACCATGCATCAGTACTATGACCCTGAGCAATTTATTTAACCTCTCTGTGCTTCAGAACCCTTACCTACAACATGCAGATAGTAATTACACTCATCTCTTACAGCTGCTGTGAGAATTAAGTGTGTTAACACAAGCAGGCAGAACAGTGCTTGTCATATTGCTGTAGCCCTATGTAAGCGTTAGCCATTATTATTACTCAGCACACTGAGAATAAAACCTCAAGGTTATAGTTTGAGTAACTAAGTACTCTTACATAAGGGGAAAAGAATAAAACTTGCACAGAAGGAAGGACACAAACTCATCTACAGTCATATTGGGAAGAGTCACCTTCTTTGTCCTGTTTTTCCCTGAGGAGCCTGAAACTATGGCCTGGGACAGAAGCCACCCCTCCCATCTGCCCTCCCCCCTTACCAGTTAACAGCCCAAATATAAATTTAATTAAAGAAAGCAACCATGGAAAAATTTCTGCCTCAGGAATGGTCTCAAAAACTTAGCTATTCAAAGTTCTCAGCAAGCACAATTTGTGTCCCAAACTCTCGCTGGCCCTGAAGTTCTTTACGTCAAGGCCTGGCCAGTGGGGACAGCAAGCTGATAGACCGCAGAGACAATGGACGCTGGGGCTCAGCAGAATCCCAGCTGGCCAGAGGCAGATGCATCACAGCCCCACATATTCTAGAAGACTCAAGTGTGTCCCTGGGAAGGTAGCCAGCAAGACGCGGAGTGGAGACAGCAGTTCTGTGGGAAGGACAACTGGCCACCCAGATCTTGTATGTCTCTTCTCCAAGGCCCCGTATACCCCGAGAAGACACTCCAGAGCTGACCTGGGAAGGTGGATGTGGTCTTTTTTACTGAATGATACCCATCCCTCCAGGTCAACCTAGAGAGGACTGCATCCTTCAACTCCTACCACTGGATGGTGAGCAATAGCAGCTTCAGTCCCTGGCTGCTGCTGCTGGGTGCAAAAGAGCTTACTGGCAACACTGGTGGCCACCGTGTCCTCCTTTAAAGGGGTAGTCAATCTGTATGCCAACCACCCAGGGAAAAGGTAAGTGTCTGGACACAGAGCAAACTTGGAAGTAGAGCACTGGGGTAGGTAAGGGGAGTCCCATGGAAGCTGGCCAAAGGCCAGACACAAACCCCTGCAATACAACCACACCCAAAGATGAGGCAGTGGTATTTTATAATTGCACGTGCTCTCTCCTGCTCTTCGCCCGTGATGTGCAACCCTGGCCCCATGTGAAGACCACCTGGGAGATTAAAGCAGCAGCAGCAGCAGCAGCAGCAAACAACAAAAACCTACAAATGCCTGCCTCACTCAACCTCAGACTCTCGTCTATTTTAGCCAATCTGGTTTTAGGTGTACTGTGGATGACATTTACACATCTCTGCCAGCTTGAACCACTTTGTATGTGCAGTCACATTGGGTGGCTTTTAATAGTATTAGTAAAAGCCCTGATAAAAAGTGATTAGATCCATTTGCACCACTGGTGGTTCAAACCTCCTCTCTGCCAGGGAAACATACAAATTATGGTCCATTATGAATAGCAAGAGAAAGGCCTTGCGGACAATACTTGGGCCTCAGTATTTAAAAAAAGGTCACAGCACTAACTCCATTGCTCCATTTTTGCCATTTTACATGGTTGGAGTGCAAATGGGGAAAACGAGTCACTACGGGTTGGGGCAAGGGATGCCTAGCGGTGAAGAGGGTACCATGACCTACTGCACTGAGGACTTACTCAGTTAAACAAGAATTGTTTGCCAGTGTGTACAGCACACTGAACAAGGTCCTGATTCAAAATATTACAATAATTTTTTAATCTAAGGAGAAGATTGATTATGAAACAGATTTGGTTCATCAATTTAGCTGATAGGAAAACAAAACAAATGTGACACAGGATAAAACAATGAGGGGATGAAAGATGGTCATTTCCTACTGACATCATCTTTGCCCAAATTAAAATCACTCAGAAAAGGCAAAAATTAATTATTTTTAATCTGAACATATTTGCAACAATGTATAGCAATGACGCATGCTGTTAATCCCAGCATTCTCAGAGGCTGAAACACGAGAACTGCAAGTTTGAGCCCCAGCCTGGGAAATTCATGAAAACACTACTGCAAAAAGGCATGGGATGCAGCTTAGGACTAACCCTATTTCCAATCTCTAGTGCCAAGCAAACTGATAATAATTTAAGTAACCAAGTTGTCCAGGAAGCCGATCACCTATCTAAGTAAAGCTCCACTTTGTCATGCAGAGGCATTTCCACTGGATGATGATAAAGTACCAGAGCCACTACCTTCAACATGACAGAAACAAGGAAGACATGTCAGAGTAATGCCTCCTTCCTTAACATTCTTTGATTTTTCACAGTTAAGACTACTTTAAATTCTTTTTAAGATGCCTATAATCCCAGTATACTATGGGGCATCATCACAAGGAGGTGAGGTGGGAGGATTGCCACAAAGTTGAGGCCAACCTGGACTACTGAGTCAAGGGCTGCCTGAACTATACAGCTAGACCCTGTCTCAAACCTGCCTACCCCAATTTGTTTTGTTTTTTTTTTTTTTGTCTTTTTGAGACAGGGTCTCACTATGCAGTTCAGGCTGGCCTTAAGCTCACTTTGTAGCTCAGGCTGGTCTCGAACTCACAACAATCCTCCTGCCTCAGCCTCCCAAGTGCTGGGATTACAGGCATATGCCACCATGCCCGGCTCCAATTTGTTTTTTAAGATGAATCAGGCCTTGAAAAATTATTTCCTATAAAATAGGAAAAGGCCCACATCAGAGATTCAATATGAAAAACTATTTCAGAAAATAACACGAGCACTAAGTTTTTACCTGGAAAAAGTAGCTACTGTGGGATGCCAATTGGGATTTAAATCCAGCGCCACACTGCTATTAGATTTGTGCTCTACACTAACACTGTGCACAAGAAATGCATTTTGAACAGCTGACTCTCCCACTGTCAATGTTGAAACCTGAAAAAAATTTCCTATCTAAGCCACAAAAACCTGACAGTAAAAATTCACCATTAAAAAGGGGAGCAACCTGTCCTTTCCCTTGCTGTCCCATAAGCCCCCTGAAGTCCAGTGTGTGAGAGTATGGGTACACATATATGTTCCAGCTGTAATTTTAAAAAATAGAACAAAGTACGCTGCAACTCCAATTCTGGATGTTGAGCTTTCACATAGCAAACACAAACACAAAGCAAGACTGAAGAAGTGGGAATACAAATCTCTTCAAAATTTTCCTTTGTTTTCAAACAAAGTGCATTTCAAGAGGGAGCTGTCAGTCTTTGAGTCAACTTTCTCAAATCAAAGCACAGCCCATCGGCTGATTTCACTGATCAAGTACTGTTCAAAGGGGAAGGCTAAGAAGCACCTCTAGTCCTCAGGTTATGTACACAGCCAATCTTTCTTTCTTTCTTTCTTTTTATTGCCCAAATATTTTAAAGCATGATCTGAAGTAAAAATCTCTAGGCTGAGCTCACTGTGTTGCCACAGAGCTCATTTCCAAGGCAAGCTACACACATGTAAGGCTGGGCATGTGAGCTGGGCTGGGACTGGCACTGTAAGTGACTGGCTGGTCTGTCAGTAGATCTGTTGACATGTACCTATCTGGCCCTTAAAGATAGAGAAATCATAAAACCTAAATTTACTACAGATATGAACTATTAGGAACACACACACACACACACACACACACACACACACACACACACACACACACACACACACACAGGGAGTTTGATTCCCAGGCCTGCTGTGCTGGCCCTGCCCCTGCCCCTGGGGTGTGCAGTAGGACAGCAACTGAAACTGGGCATAGTGGTACATGCCTGTAATTCCAGCTCTTGGGAGGCTGTAAACAGGTGGATCACTAGGAGTCCAATCTAGTAGTGTGACCCTGAATAACCTGTAGAACTTTCCCTAAAATATACAAAAAAAAAAAAAAAAAACATGTAAAATCACCATCATCTGTATTAAGACACCAACAACTCCTCCTTTAGCTAGTGGTAAGCAGTTCATTTCTACGCCCCTGGAAGAAGCCACTGTTCAGTTTGATTCTAAAATCCCAGCAGTAGAAGGAGTTGAGACTTTAATAACAGTAGATTAGTATTAACATAGCACCAGACATGATATTGCAGCATTGCTCCATAAACCATTAGATTATGTGGTCACTGTTAAAGAATTTCCATTCAGTTTTCCAAGGATTAAAATGGTTTAGCAGTGTGCTAACAGCCATGTGTCTGCTAGCAGCTAGGCACCATCTTAGCTACGATGTACAGAAGCACTCTGTATTTACTGAGGCCATGAGTTATTTTGTCAACTAACTTGTAACTGCTGAACATGAGAACCACAAACTACGTACAACAGAGGCTCAAATAGACATTTAATAGCTGAAGCTCATGTAAGAAAAAAATTGATTCAGTATGTTATACTGTAATCAATCAATCACAGGGCAATCATCATTTACAAATCAAAATACAATGCAGAGACACTTGTGGGGGGCATACACTAGATAGAAGTGTATTATTATGGACTAATAGTCTGAGACTGTAAATTATGTTACTGTCTCTTGTAATTACCCTGCTTGAGAAAAGAAACAAACTTCCTGTGTAATTTTGCAGAATGGAGATTAAGATACAGAATCACTTTTGAGATGGTTTAACCTTTCAATGGTTATTTAATTATGTGTGATAAGGTCAAAAAAAGTTTACACTTAATTTATGAAAAGATGCCAGGGAGAGAGTTCAAAGAAAAATACTCTAAAAAGCTCCAGATTATTAATAAAAATCTGGTGATTGCTTCTCCTCTTCAAGAAAGATTTGTGGAAATTTCGGGCAAAATAACATTTAAAACAAATTCATGGGAACCATTCCTTTTATTTGCTGTTTAAAAACATTTGTTATGGTCTGCAAATTTTTAACTGGATGCAACTGAAAAGCTGCAGGGGTGGAAGGCTGTCAAGGAACTCAGATGCCTCCTTTGCTTTGGTAGGGAAAATCATATTAACTTTCTTAATTTCATGGGCAAAAGTTCCAGGCCTGGGCAAACTGCAAGGCAAGACTTCAAATTTATGACCAGAGAGAGAATCTTAGTGAGAAGGAAGCCTATCTTTTCAACACATAATCAGCACAGCCTCATTTTAGTACATTTTAAGATGTTCTAGCCTTTTCATTCTTAAAATGTAAATTTTAACATATTTTTTCTTCTTAAGCCTAAATATCTGCCGCACATTTGAGAACTGCTCAGGACACCACCATTTCCTGTACATACTTAAGAGCACCTACCTGTCGGGATTCCACCTTGGATCTTACCAGAAAATGAACAAAAAGTTCTCACATGGTAGCATTTCTTGTCTTTGGGCTCAGTTACATATTTTCACTTCTTTTCATCCCTCTACTGCACTACTGCAGTTTCTCATCCAAATCTTTCATTTTATCTCCATTCTGTTAACATACAACTCAATTATATTTCCCTAGCCTGGGACTAGAAGCAAATCTGTGGTGAACTCAACATTAACACTAGAAGGATAAAATTCTAGGAAACTTCACTACATTTCCTTCATGCAAAAATGGCTCTGCAAAGAATGACTTGGTGTTGATGCCATTACAACAAATACTTGTGTACTCCTGTTTTTTATTTGAAACAAAAAAGATGAAAACTCTCTCTTTAACACATAAATCCTGTAATGCCACCTCACTTGTCCAGCTCTAATAGCCCCCAAACTCCTGCACCACTGGGTTCCAAGATAAGTACTATAGGCTATCTCCATTTTAAGAGAACTACTTCTTAAAAAAACATAAACAAAACGTAAGACACAGAAAGCACACAAAATATGTAATACCTTCCACTTGTTTTCTTATATGAAAACATGCCAGGTATAAATATAGTTCTGTCCATTTAAAAAACTTGAACATTTTGTCTCATTTGACCTTTCCCTGTGCTCCCTGCTTTACAGCTGATCAGCTCTTGAAAACAGGAAGTTCTAACCTACTGAATTTGCCAGAGTGTCCCTTTACTCTATGTACCACAATGGAAGGAAGCCCAGGCCTGGTCAGACCCAACTCCCATATATTGATCAGGACATACACCACTCTTTTTGTGATGCTTGAAGGTGTTGACATTCAATGTCTACACCAAGTAATTCACAAGGGAATTACACAAGGTAACATGCCATTTCCTTTGTATACTGGTGGTTACATAGCACTGTATTTCATGTAAGAAAGGCAGGATAAATACTTTCATTTATCAGTTTTTAAGACAACGAAGGAACTGATTCTTTTTTTCTACTACATTAGTTTGGTTTTCAATATGACTGTGAACTGGTGAATGTAAATATTTGGTAAGCTTTAATCAACTGGAATTATCTTTATATCTGTTGTCAGCTTCTTCAAGATGACAGAGTCCTTGTGACAAGATGCTAATAATTTTTGCTTCCTTTTCGCTTAGTGTGACAAGGAATATTCTCTATTACAAAATGAACTCCTCTACTTCTGTTAAAAGGATGACTCAATTTGTTCATAAAAAAGGCCAAATACAAATTTATTACTAGAATAAGGGCCACCTTTATCAGAGCCCCTTATAGTTTTAGCAATTTTTTTCAATACTTTGTGCCATGTAACTATATACTTTTTTTGTTTTTGTTTTTTTTTTCCCCAACAAGGACAAATGGCTACATATGACTTTATTTATTTATTTTTTTGGCAGAACTGGAGATTGAACTCAGGGCCTTCGGCAAGAGCTTATTCTACTGAGCCATCTCCCCGGACCCCTTACATTTGACTTTAATTCACTCAACTGGCTTTATGTACTCTGGAAAAAAGTTCATCTTTGATGTCAACCCAAAATAAGACTCAAAATAAATAATCACCAAGAAGAGGTTTTCATATTGGCAAATACGAAAATGTAGCACAACTAATAGAGTGAAAACATGTCAACCACAAATCTATGGAGAAATTAAAAAAAAAAAAACAACTGGATTTGTAACCTAGTATTTTCCTAAATCAATCCAAAACCAGTTAAGGGAAATGTATTGTTGTATCCAAAATAAACTGATTAAAAAAAATACTTAGCAAACCAAAAACTACCCCATAGCCATCTGAAATTTTGACTACATTGTTTAGAAACATTATCATTAAAGGGATTAAGCAAACTTTCATCTTAGAATACTTTACATAAAATGTCTCAACTATAATTTTTGAAACCAAACCTGGTACAGCAGTACTTACTAAGCAAGCAATCAGAATAAAACCTTTCTTGGTCTTGTCTGCATGATGCAAAGTGTGTATGCTTATGTGAGAACATGGAGAAGAGAGCTGGAGGTACCTCCCACTACCCATGGCAGAACTGTGTGTGTGCGCCCACATGGCTGAGAGATGGGAACAGTGCACAAGCCCTGCTCCTGTGGCCCTACACGTGAGGCCTTGATCCTTCATCTTGACTTGCATAGCCCCTGGCATGATATATGGAAAGAAAGCACATTTGCAGAAGGAAGAGACGAGGGACAGATAACCGGTGTGGTGGGCTAGCTGAGATCGAGTGCCTGTCCTATCAGAAGCTTGCTTGGTGCATGCTGACGGAATGAGGAGGATAAGTTAGATGAGGCATTCATAAGCTCCCTTATCAAACCTTGGCTGTGCATCCATTATGGGGTAGGCACTGTGCCTGGTGCATGGAGCTCAGGTCATCCCTTTACTAAGGATGAGAATGGAAGTTGCCCTACAGTGGATTTCAATGACTCACTGTGAAGGCCCATCAGTGTTCAAAATCTGAACAAACAAAAGATTGGAAAAAAAAAAAAAAAAGAAAACAAACCTACCTGCTTGCCAAAACTTGAGAAACCAGAGCTATATAAAGCAAAACAGTAGCTTTCAGAAAAAATGAGACTACAGACCGTATGTTTTCTATTTATGATGTTTTCATTGAAGCAATGAATACAAACTATTCTATGAGCTATTTATTTGCACTTATTTATGACAAGCTAAGTTTAAAAAAAGATATAAATAAATTGTTGGCTGCACTGCCTCATGCAACTCATTTCAATGCATTCAGTAATAGTCAACCTCTGAATAAATCACAGAGCTCAATTTTCAACCCTGATGTTATCTTTAGCATATTAAAATATATCGTACTTCCGCTCAATCTAATGACACAGTAAGGGCAGAGGCTTTTTAGTACAACATATTATAATGAGAAAATGAGGACAAATAGCCATTTTCCTTATTATGTTACAGACCAGAATCCTATTAAAGCATATGTCATCATTACACTTGATTATCCAGATCAAAACAAGCCATCCTACCCCCCACCAAAGCCTGCAGATACAGCTGCTGGGCTCATCGAACAAGTGTCAGGGGTGGCGGTTACTGAGGTCGGAAAGGCTAGAAGAACCTAAGCACTATCCCAAAGGCGCAACCTGCTATTCTCGTGACTGCCTTGCCTGTGCTCACCAGGGAAGAGAACTGCTGGAACAGCTCAAGAGAAGCTTTTTTAACAGCATTGAAGGGTTAAACTAATGTTGGATATTTTTTTCTTACAAAATAAATGCATTAAGAAACGAATTAACTGATAAGAAAAAAGAAGGATCTTCAACCAAGTGCATACAAATGTTGCTGAAGTCACAGGGCCGGTTTCTCGGCCCAAATGTCTAGACAGAGGCTGGGTTCCAGCAAAAAGTCCAGGCCTCACAAGAGGCCAGGCATGCCTGACCTCACTGGGAAGTAAACCACTGCTGACTGCACTTTGGCAGACAAAATTTTTCTTCCTGAGAATTCCAGGTGAGAAGAGAAAGCATGGTAAAATAGTCTTTCCTGTGCTAATAATTTAACATAATTTGCTCCACAAATAATAAGCATCTGCTAAGTTTCCGACTTTTCCAGGAAGCGATCACACAGCAGAGAACACAGTCCAGTGTCAAGAAACTTCCTTTTGGTGAAAGAAATGGACAAACAGTAACAAGTATATAAAAATCTCCTCAGCTTGCTAAAGTGATTTCTGGCCTGGTCAGCCTACAGCAGCTTTGTTTTGTTTTAAGGTCAGTGCCAGTAAAAAAGGATAACCGAAACACCCATCATGGGCCTCCAAAACTCTTTTACAAAGCTTGGCAGGTTAAAAGCTAAAAGTTAGATATTTATCCCGCAGCAACCCCTGGACAGTCTATGTCCCAGGTGGATGCAGTGTGACCTTTACCTGTCAAGGATGGAATTCACACAGCTACCAGGATTACATGATGAGGCTGATATTTTTACTATCCCAGGACTGAAGAGAAGTGTCTCTACCCACACGAACCTATCTTAGGTCACTACATTATACAGAGCTGCCTGGAACAAGCTCTTGAGGAGAACTTGCTTGCTATGACATTGACCTTGACACAGAGAGGGTGAAACATCAGCCCTGGTTCCTTAGAGCTGGCCAACTGGCAGACAGATACAAGCCAGCCAGTTAACAAAACTTAATTCCAAAAATCCTTTTCTAGGTAGGTTAAAATTGCTGAAAAACACTTTTTTGGGTGGGAAGGGTGCTGAAACAGTCTCACTACGCAGTTTTAGATGACTATGAACTCACTATGTGCCTAGGCTGGCCTTGAACTAGAGGGACGCTCCTGCCTCTATCTCTATAGTGCTGGGATTATAGGTGTATGCTACCATTTCCACACAAAACACTCTTTTACTT
This sequence comes from Ctenomys sociabilis, assembly GCA_004027165.1. Classification (NCBI taxonomy): domain Eukaryota; kingdom Metazoa; phylum Chordata; class Mammalia; order Rodentia; family Ctenomyidae; genus Ctenomys; species Ctenomys sociabilis. Next base: position 36,626 of record PVKA01016894.1, on the reverse strand, counting down.
GAAATGTGTTTGAAAGGGTTTAGAAGTGGAATCTCATTTACACAATAGATTATCGACTGTTAAAACAGAACGTTGGTAATAGGAGATGACATGAGCAACTATGCAATGTAGTCCAACATTCAGACATTGTGAAATAGAGTATTTAAGCCAGTAGCCAGCACTCAAGACAGGGAAAGTTCTCTGTGTTAAGAGAACTTAGCCTCCTCACACTGTACTCCTCTAGGTATCTTCTCAAGCCAGCTTTCTGGACAGAGAAGCAGGGAGCAAGGAAGCAGAAGATCTATTTCTCTGTGTAAAGGTCACTTCCTCAAGCACCCAGCCCAGGGGATGAAGAAGCTCAAGGAGAGACAACCTGGTAATCTCTAGGGTGAAATGGTCATCATACTTAGGCAAGAGACTCTTTTTTTTAAATTTTTTTTTTTTTTTTTTTTTTTTTTTTTTTTGTCTTTTTGAGACAGGGTCTCACTATGCAGTTCAAGCTGGTCTTAAGCTCACTTTGTAGCTCAGGCTGGTCTCGAACTCACAACAATCCTCCTGCCTCAGCCTCTCCAGTGCTGGGATTACAGGCATGCGCCACCACGCCCGGCTCAGGCAAGAGACTCTTGAGATTAGAATCAGCAAGGAAGAATAAAGGTAGATGCCACTTAATGGTCAAGAAAGAAAGGAACAAAAGAACTAACTAAATCCCAATACAGTTTTCCTTGGATCATGTGGGGGCAGTAGTGATAGGGAGCATTGTTTTTAAGAATAGGAAGCAAAAATCATACTGTTCACCAAGCTGAAGACATGAACCAAGAAGATGAGCTGAAGGAGCCATGAAATGACCCATCTACCAGCAGTGCGTGTATGAGACTCCATTTATTTTTTATTTTTTCACAACAGATGGGTAATGAGCCCATGTCATAACAAGGTTGAGGGAGGCGCATCTCATCACTGTGCTCATGAACCGAAGGATCTCCGTTTGTTTTAAACAGTACATAAATCTCAGGAAAGACAAGATTAAACACTTAGGAAACAAAATCAAGGGAAAGACACCAAAGGGGATTTCCAGAAAGGACTGCCCACTTCAATCACTTGCACTTCCGTGGTTACAGTATTACTCTATGAAGACAACCTCAACACCACAGAATTATTTTTATATTGAATAATGAAAGCTTGGGGCCAAGAAGATGGCTCAGTGGAATAAGAGCTTCCTTGGCAAGCACAAGGGCCTGAGTTCAATCCCCAGTTCTGAGGGGGAAAAAAAAGAAGATCCTGAATAAAGAAGGCTCAGAATTGAACCTATTGACAAGTTTTTATGATTTTTTTTTTTTTTTTTTTTGGTGGAACCGGGGATTAAACTCAGGCCCTTGCGCTTGCCAAGGAAGCACTTATTCCATTGAGCCATCTCCCCGGCCCACCGAAGTTTTTATGATTAGTCTATAAGCAAAGAGATTCTAATTTAAAGAAACCCCAAATGATCAGTTAACTGGCATTTTACTTAGCTGATAAAGTTACAAGTTAAAGATATAGAATCATAATTCTAGTAAGTAGTATTGAATACTGTATTTTCATTAAAAAGAATGTTCTATGTCATCAAATACCATTTCTGAATTAACCCTAAATAACTCCCATCTGGACATTGCACTTTGTTGTTCCTATATACACTCACACACACGCACACACGCACGCACGTGTGCGCGTGCCTTCCCAGTTTGAAAACAAAACTAACCAGGTTCCTGTCCATCCATACTTGATAGGGGAACTTTCTGAATGTACTTCTCTTATTTATTTATTTATTTTTTTAAATGTATTCAGTACAGGGTCTTCAGGATCTCACTACACAGATTGGACTTGTAGTGACTCTTCCTGTTTTCAGCCTCCCAGGTGCTGGGATTAAAGGCACGTGCCACTAGGCCCAGTCCCAATCACCATCTCAGTGTGCCTCAGGGGCAGGGCCAGCATGGCATGCTGGGAATCAACTGAATATACTTCTTTTAATCTCACCCAAACCCCTGGCCTCCAAAGTATATGTCCTACAGTTTCCTCTGAGGCACAGAATATTGGCTTGACCAAGATCTTAAACCAAAGTTTGTGGCCCTGTTTCCCTATACTCTTTCCTACTTGTCCTTGCCCATATCTATGTCAGTGTCCATGCTCCCAAAGAGAGGTGACAAAAGCAACCAACCTCGTAGCTCTGGATGAGGATTAAGACAATGTGTGTAACTCAGGTGACAATACACAATACATGGCAAGTACTTTAGAAATGTCAGCTCTGGTTATGATCACTATTACTGCTGCTATTGAAATGCTGACCTCCTCTACCTGTCTTGACATGATTCTCTCCAGATTTACTTCCAGCTGTTGGAACCTTTCCAATTTCCTTGATGAGTTCCTCATTCTCTATTAGCACATGAACTCATGGAACTCCCTGGATTCATTCTCCTCCTTATACCGGGACACCTTACTCCTGCTGCGTCTGCACATATCTATGGTTTCAGATAGCACATCATGCAATCAGAGCTTGCAATGGCTTCCTCTGCCACACACCTTGTTGAGCTCTGAACTCCACAGAAACAAGGATAAGGGTGTCCAAACTCATACCTGGCATATTGCAAGTATCTTTTCCATTATGTTTGCTTGTAATATGTTTTACTAGATAGAAGTTACACTTTTATATAGTCATCCATGGCCATGTTTTTTCATTCCTTTAATATTATGGTTTTCTTGATTATTCAAAGATCAAGGTAAGTAGTTTTATGTTCTGAAGCTGTATAATGTTTCTGTATGTCTTGTTTTTACCATGTAAATCTTTACCTGGAGCTTCTCTGGTTTCTTTTGTAGCTACTCAAGACATTTATGCTCACGAGGACATGCTTGTGAATGCATCAGTTCCCTCAGCCTACATTCCACCATCAGCCGTGTTTTCTGTGCCTAGTGAGCCATCCAACTACACTGTGCAAAGATACTGTACAATAACTGTAACTCATCAGAGAGCCTGACCAGAAGCAGGAGCTTCATTACCTTTTTTCTGTCAGTTGTATTTAGCACACTAGATTGGGGTCCTCCAATTGAACTGGAGGGGTAAATAAAGAATGAAGTAAGTTAGTTCTAATCCTCTTCCTCTAGTTTGGAATCAGATGAACACACTTCCACAGATGCACATCAGAATCAGGACGCTGTCCTCTTTGACCACCAGGGGCCACGCCACTCTCTTGCCTATGGCTGACTGGACTGATTTTCCTGAGGTCTCTGTTAAGTCAGAGCTGATGGGGAGGCTTTTGTGATCTACACCCCAGGCAGAATTCTGGTTCTGTAAATGAAAAATCCTATCTGCTCACCTATTTCCCAGTCACAGAGAATTCTAAACTGGAAGAATATAGAATAAGCTATCACTGTGGCACAAGGATAGTAAATACAGCAGTCAAATGTGCTTGCAGTAACTCACTACAGCATCTTTCAAACAGCAAAATACTGGAAACAACCTATATATCTTGTATAGCAGAATGCATGAATAGACCATGGACATCACAGCCATCCACTACAGTGCAGCTAGAAGGAGGGCTGGGCGTGCAATTGGGTGGAGAAGGAGGGCACATAGGATTGAAATGCGTGGAACTTCAGTAGCAATAGTCACTACGAAATACATAGATAATGGTTTTCTAAATATTGCTGGCTGTAAGTAATCAAAGCTCTTGGAAGAAGTGGCTGATTCCATGGGTGGGAAGAGGGACAGAATGGCATGGATATAGAATATCAAGCCATCCCAGAACACATGGCGGTATCTAATGGTAGGGGACAAGTCAAAGGGTACAAGAGTGCTTGCTTTGGCAGCACATACCCTAAAAGGGCACAAGAAGCAAACCGAAGCAAAGCCTTCTACATAATTCTGAAACAATCTATCTTTAGAGGCTAATCTGATGTTTTGGAACCATTAAAATCAGTATTGGTAGCAATAAGTTATAAGCAATAAAACAAAGCTAATGCATCCATAATTATACAATTATATAAGTGAAGAGAAAGCTGTTCTTTATAGTATACCAATATGTACAACAAATAGTGAAATCAGAGGACATCTTAGTAACAATAATTTCAGACAAGAATCCCAGTGACAAAGACGGGCGTGGTGGCGCAAGCCTGTAATCCCAGCACTCGGGAGGCTGAGGCAGGAGGATTGTTGTGAGTTCGAGACCAGCCTGAGCTACAAAGTGAGCTTAAGGCCAGCCTGAACTGCATAGTGAGACGCTGTCTCAAAAAGACAAAAAAAAAAAAAAAAAAGAATCCTAGTGACAGAACTAGATGGTGAGAACTGGATGAGAAACAGGGTACTGACACAATCTCAAAGTATGTTCTTACCATATACTTATGGATTGCAAAGTGGAAAACAGCAATTTTACAGTGACGAAACCCAGCAGGTGCCTCCTTTGCCCTGTTATTATGTGACCCTAGTGAGCCGCACTGACAACGACATAGCATCACTACTCTGTTAAACGTACCACAAGTGTGGAGGCTGAGAAGAGCCATAAGCCCAAACACAGAAATATTATGCAAAGTTAAGTGCCTTGTACACTGTAAGAATGTCAAAATAGCCCAGTGTAGTGGCACATGCTTGTATATCCAGTACTCAGAAGGGTGAGGCAGGAGGATTATCTTTAGTTCAAGGCTGGCCTGGACTACACAGGGACACCCTCTCTCAAAAAATAAATAAAAATAAAAATCTAAGTAGTGAAAAACCAAGTGAACAATGGATTGCACTGGTGGTAAACCTATAGGGTCTGTGTGACGTTTATTATCCTGGAATGCTCCAAAACCTCTGTTATCGCAGGACTAGCTTCTTCTGTTGATTAAAGGAGATTCAGGGGTGATAATAACCCACTATAACATGATATCCTGCCCAGGGGTTTATTCCCCCCAATAAAGGGTTAAAGAAGACTGGCAATATTTGAAATCTGAATAAGGTACAAGGGACAAGATAACAGCAATGAGTCAATATTAATGTCTTCATTTTTTCACAACTTACATGTGGATATGTATGAGAACATGTTTGAAGAAAACGCAGTAATACTGAGAGGTACAGGTGCACTGTTCTGCAATCTTCTCTCAAAAGAGGCCCAGTATAGTGGTGCACACCTGTATTCCTACACCTGTGTGAGGCTACCGCAGAAGGATCAAGAGTACAAATGCAGAATGGGAAACTTTGTGCGGCTCTGTCTGAGGAAAGAGGGCTGGCTGGTGCGTAGGTGGAGTCCTGGCTGGGTTCCAGCCCAGGCAATATGTATAAATATATAGACACATATAAATTTATATACAATATGTGAATGAATGATTGTGATAACAAAGTAGCTGTGATAAAATGTTAATATCCAGAGAATCTAGGCAGAAAAATATGTAAAAATTCTGAGAACATTTCTCACAGATTGAGAACATTTGAAAATTAGAGATAAACATGTCCATGCACACAGGTGTGGATGGACACAAGACATGGGGAGGACTTTGAAATTTTCTTTCCTTCCTTCCTTCCTTCCTTTTTTCTTTCTTTTTGAGGAACTGAGGATTCAACTCATGCCTGTGCACTTGCCAGGCAAGCGCTTATTGTACTGAGCTATCTATCTCCCCAGACTCTGGACTTTGTAATTTTCTGAGTAAGACAGGGAATTTCAGAATCCAGGCGAGGGGAATGTGGTATTGACTTCCACAACAACAGTCACTTTGTGTTCCACAAGTTAAAATTAGAAGAGTCACAAAGCCCATGAAGTGGTTTGAGGGAACTTGTGCCTTTGGTCTCAGGCCAATCTCTGTACATGGTGGCCTCCTTGCTCTACTAAATCCTAGGCAAGCTGTTCTAGCAGGCAAGAGACAGCTTACTGCAAGGACAACACTCAGTACCTGACCCATGCACATCTTTGCTGTCCACAAGAACAGAGTCTGAAGCCTCATGTTCAGAGTTCTTTAAGTACATACAATACATAATAGTCCACTATTTCCATGGTCATGGGTGCAAGTAGGTAGTGATATCTCCCTTCCTATCTGTTTAACTTGTAATCCAAGATGAAGTAAAGGTTCTCTTGCACCCCAGCATATGTTCTCTGTCAGTATTGGTGATGGAGCCTGGGCCTTATGCCCATTAGGCAAGTGCTGTACCACCAAGCCCCATTTTCCTGCTCTATAACTATGATTCATTGAAAATGTTAAGAGCAAAAGAACCCATACTCATGAAAAAAACGGAACTAAAATAAACAAAACCTTAAAAGGTTTTTGAAAAACCATTAACAGATTTTAGAAAATCTCCAGTCCTAGTTCATCTCCTTGCCCCACCTAAGCTCTAAAGTACAATGTCCAAAGTAAGGAATTTATGTGACCTACTCCCACCCACAGCAAAGAACTAGGTCTGAACAGAAATGGAAACAACTATTATTTTAAATAACTCCCAAGGAAATGCTATTATTTTTTTTTCACCAGCTTACTCTATCTTCTTTAATACTTTTGCAGCCAAGGAATTCTTTTGGTTTTAAATTGAATTTCTATCGATTTCACACAGGTTGCCATATGCTTGGAGGTTCAGAAACACCTCCCTTCTTTGAGGGAATACTGACTTCTTCTCGAAAGAAGTATTTCGAGACTGCTCGAAAATCTTTCACCACACTCTTTAATCTACATCAGTGGTGTGAGTGAAAGCTACAAGCACAGGAAAACAACCTGGAACCACAGCCCAGGATAACCCTGCCTGGTCAGATTCTGGCGGATGGGATTCACTTCATCAGCTCTACGGCACCTGAAAGAATTCCATCATGTTTTGCGGATGATGTTCAAAAAACACAAGGTGGACTAGGACTCACTGCACAGGTAACAAAGTCTGGCCTCTACCAGATCATGATGCACGAGACAATACTATACTTGTAGTGTAATTCTTACCTGGTAATATATATATATATTTTTATTTATTTATTTATTTATTTATTTATTTATTTATTTATTTTTATTTTATTTTATTTTTTTTCCTGGCTGCAGAAAAACTCCACATCATGACCAACACTTATACCTTTAGAAATAATTACAGCTAAGACACTATAAAACAAAAATGATGAACTGGCAAGAGGATCCTCCTTGAGATAACTAGTTTCCCACATAATTAAGTCAGGAAAAAAAACAATTCAGACTAGAAATATTTTTTTTCCCCTGTATTTACGACAGGGTCTATACAGTCCATAGGGTCTCACTACATAGATCAGACTCATAGTGATTCTCTTGTTTTCAGACTCTGAAGCACTGGGATTATAGGTGTGCGCCACGCGCCACCATGCCCAGTCTCCACCACTGACTCAGTGTACCCCACAGGCAGGGCTAGCATGGCAGGCCAGGGATCGAACTCTGGCCACTGCGCTCTGCCTACCAGGCATTTTAGTCTGCTGAGCTATCAGGCTGGCCCCAGACTAGACATACTGATAACCAGAAATACTAAAGACAAAAATAATCAGTATGACTCAGTAGCAATAAATTATACAAATCAATCCAAAGCAGCTATAGTTATTTATTGTATCCTCACTTAATATTTTCCAATCTAATAGATTCAATATATTTCCACATAGATTCTGAAGCACACTTATGTTGCGATTTTTCAGTGTAATATAACTTATGAAGTTTAGGTGATGTGAAAAATTTTCTTTCTTGCAGTTAATAATGAAGATCAACTACAATCCAATCTGATAACTGCGCAATATACACAGTTCTGAGTGACAGATTTTCACATGGTCAGAGGTGACTCTTACCATATGATACTGGCTTTCAGGTTACAGAGATGTTTTAAATCAATTCTCCAAGTGTAGGCTTAACACACATTTATACCTATCCAGTATAATATTAACAAGGAGGGAAAAGTATCAATTTTTTTTTTTTTTTTTTAATGTCTTTTTGAGACAGGGTCTCACTATGCAGTTCAGGCTGTCCTTCAGCTCACTTTGTAGCTCAAGCTGGTCTTGAACTCACAACAATCCTCCTGCCTCAGCCTCCCAAGTGCTGGGATTGCAGGCATGTGCCACCACGCCCGGCAAAAGTATCAATTTAAAAACGTATCTTATACATATGATTTTTAACTGAGGAGAATATAAATGCGTATATAAAACTTTCCTGAGAAACTGCTAGTTACAAATATTGTAATAACTTCCATAGCAGAAAAAGGAAATTAACAGAATACAAGATAAGACTTATTTCTATTACTGAGGCTCAGGATAGGCCACCTAAAGAATTGTTTTTCTAAATGGAAATATCCCTTTCCTGCTCTGTACTGTGTAAGATTACAGGCAAAATTTAAGAAAGCTAAAAATCCTTTTAAATAACACTTCCTTTAGGTTTAATGGCAAATAATTGCTGCTTTTCATGATAATGAACATGAACTCCACAGAAAGGAATGCAATTCTGCAGGTTCATTCAGGGTAATGGCTTTGTGAGCCGGGCACACAGTGGAGAGATCTGGTCTCAATTTCCTAGAGTACAGAAAGTGAGGAGCAGTAAAATATTCACTTGTAGAAGATTTCCTAACCTATGTGAATATCCACAGAAAATCCATTATCTATTGATAAAAACAACAAAGTAGGTTGAATAAAGTTTTATGTGTTACTCTTTCCTGTAAGAGGCATGAGCTCACTGGATCATGAAAAGTAAATAAAGTACTTCACTTACTGAAATCAATGAGAAACCGTCCAAATCCTTGCCTTTGGTGCTGGGGCATGATCATTATGCAGGAGACATTATACTTCTGCTGGCAAAGCTTTTCCTAGGGGAAGGAGAAACAGATCAAGTATGTGAGAGCTCTGCTGAAGTGGGCAATTCCTGCTTGTGACACTGTCCTTGTGAAACAGTCCACTAAGGCCAGGAGTGAGGAAGGTCAGGATTACCCAGCATAATGCGTTAATCAAACAACCATCAGCTGACAACAAGCCATCACTCCTGGCATGCCTCTCAATTACTTCTTTTTTCTTGAAAGACAGTACCATGAAACTCAAAGAACATATGAATAATGAATTCAAGGAAATAGGAATCAAATGAAATACAGGCAGCATGGAAGAAATGCTTTTCTTGCTTATACAGGTTGGGAGATAAAAAAATAAAAACTCAAGAGATACTCAGTGTTAAGATTAAGTGTGGATTTGGATGGTAGCCTTGCTAAATAATAATTTAATACTCTGCAAGAGCAATTTGTCTTTTGACTTTCAGCAAATGCCCAAGTGAAACTAAAATAGTAGACATGTGGGGAAGTATTCACAAATATGTTTCTCCTGTGAATAAAGTCAATGTAAAAAAAACAGAAATAATTAATCTGCATCTCAAACCAGCAAAACAACACAGAATAAAGACAACACAAGAAAACCCAGAGATTCAAGCAAAGCAAGATCAAAATACTACAACAGTCTGAAACCAGTACAATATGCTAAGAGTTAATGAAGAATTTGCTACTTGTATGAGACATGGCACTAGGACAGCAATATTTTATTCTGAGTATACAAAAGCCACCAAAACATACAAAGAATACCTGGAAAAGGATTTTGAGGTTGTGAATGCTCTGGCCAAATATAAACCACAAATGAGAATGACCACAAATGGAACCAACCACATAAAAGAAGTGCTTTCAGAACACCCAGATCTGTAATAAACTTATCTGAAAGATCACAGGAAATGAGTGTGGAAAAAACCCTACAGGGCAGAACTACAGGTTTCTTTGTGACAAAGATGAGATCTCAACTTTTACACATTGTTTGCTTTCTGCAGAGCCTCACACAAATGAGGAGGAAGCAATAATGTGAGTCCATCTGCTTGAAAAGATGGACTACCCACCACTGGACGTGCACGCAAAGGGCAAGAGTTCAAAGAATCCATTACACTTTGCAAAGGTACATGAGTGGGCCCTTCAGTCTATAAACAAATGTTCTGCGGAAAGGAACCACACATTCTTGATGACACTGCCTTTGGGGGCTTTAAATCTAATCCAACAGTGGTCCTTTCCCTCAGCTTTAACGTATGCCATGGACTGTTACAAGCTGATCTGGACACCAGGAGCATTTCTGTCCTCCCTGCTTGGAGAGTCCTATTTAATTGATGGTATTCATGAATCTCATCTTAGCCATTCATTCCCTGGCTATTCTGAAATTGTTTTTCTAATGACTTCTAATATTTGATTTTACCATTTTTTTTTGACAGAAGCAGGGATTGAACTCAGGCCCTTGCACTTGCCAGGGAAGCACTTATTCCACTGAGCCGTCTCCCCAGCTCCCTAATATTTGATTTTAATATAACACCAAGTCCTTCATATTCCAAATGAAATGTCAGAATATAAGTCAATTTTCATGTAGTCACTTAACATAGCCAAGTTTTAGATTATTTTTTCAGTAGCCTGTCAAAAAGTATCAGTATTTTTTGGTATTTATTTATGCTTTGTTTTGGTTTATTCAGGGTCTTGCTATAGTCTAGATTGACCCTGAATTCACCATGTAGCTTAAGATGGCCCTCCGCTCACGGCAATCCTCCTGCCTAGCCTTCCAGTGCTGTGGTGTGTGCCACTACAACTGGCTGAATCAGAATTCTGGATGACTGCAGTGTATGTCATGCTCTGACAAGAGAGGGAGACAAAGTGAAAAAGTTGAGTTTGTTCCAAGTACAATGGACATGTGAAGCAAGCTTTCTGGCTCAACACTAGCTACATGTGTTGCCACACCTCCGAGGATAGTGTGACACTGGAGGGGGCTGGTGCAGGACGTAGAATTCAGACACCACTGTGTCTATTGGTTTGTTTTTGTGGTATCAGGGATCGAACTTGGAACCTTGTGCTTGCCATATAGGTGCTTATGCCACTGAGCGACCCTAGTGTCTATGTTTATACACAGAGAAACATCATTTTTGTTGGTCACATGAGAGCACATTTGCCTAGGAGGAGGATCCTAGGTTTGAGGCCAACCAGAACAGTTGACAAGAACCTGTCTCAAAATAAAAATATAAATTACTGCAAATGAGCTCAGTGGGAGATCAGTAGCATCATATATGGAAAACCCTGGGCTCGATACCAGTAACCATTTTCTTTCTCTTTTTTTGGTATCAGAGACTGAACTCAGGACTCTGCACTTGCCAGGAAGGTGCTTATACCAATGAATGATCTCCCTGGCTTTATGTAGCCATCTTCTTAAGGTGCCTAAGAAAAGCCAAGGTTCCCCCCAATTAATGGCTCCAAACCCCATTCTTCCCCAACGCATCTGAGTCACTGTTTCTCAGCACCCTTTACGCAGAATGTTATAAAACTGCTCTCAGCTGCAGAAAAGCTGCCCGCTGCCCCTCAGTATGACATCTTGCCCAGGCAAGCAGATGGATAGGTGGGTGATCTTTCTAAAAGTTAGGCTGCCTTAGAAGTTAAGACAATGGCAAGGAATAAGAGCGAAGTGTAAAACCACTCTATGTATCCCAACTGTCCAAATGCCAACGTTCTATTTCGCTGATACTGGTGACTGCAAAGGGAAAGCGATGAGAAAGTAAAACGAGCTCTCAGATGCTGTGTTACACTGAATCTTTCAAGTCTGACACCACTGGGGGACAGGAAAATAAACTTAACATTTCGAAAATCAAAGATGCTAGGTGGTCTGCAAAAGCTGTGATTATAATGTCATGCGAGGCTGACAGCCAGCACAGCACTCAGTGACGAGGTCCTATACACACTTTCTAGGCACCGCTTTCTTTTGTTTCTTGTCTTTTTACATAAGCTGCACAAGAACCTGTGCTTTGCAGAAACGTGTCACTTATTCAAATTATGGCCATAAAAAAAAGCCCTGCTCAAAAGAATTGGGCTCCACTAAAAACATTCGGGGGGGGGGGGGGGATGAAGGTCATGCTGGTACTAGTTTTACCTTAGAGAAGTATCCAACCAGATGACAGCCTTTTTCATCATTTTTTGTAAGGACATAAAAAAGGAATGGCTCAACATCATAATACAACGTTTTGTGGTCCAGGAAGAGCTTGGCTAACAAGCAAAGGTTTTGGCAATAAATTTTGCTCATATTCCCATCAACCTAGCAAAAAGAAACAGACAATATTATTCAACATGGAAATATCACTCAACATAAACTAGTTTCTTTTCTATTTCAGAAAACATAATTTTATTTCAAAATCCTAAACGGAGAGATTAAAACACTCCATTAAACAAGCATTAAGTTAAGCAGAAAACAGTTGTCACTTGGCAATTCAAAATCCCACCTTTTCTCTAATAAAACTAGATTAATTTTAAGGTAGCTTACTTTTCTCTTCAAGACATGTAAAGAAAGAACAAAACACTACTAAAAGTAGTTTTTATCTGCATTTAGAAATGATTAGCACAAACTACTCAACCAAATAAATCTAAATTTAAAAAATGTAGAGATCAAAATACTTCTAAAGTACATTACACTTTATGTTGTTTTCAAAAGGACTTCACATAAAAATAAATGAACTGTAATATTCTAATTCCTTAGAAGTATGGATTAGCAAAAGAGGTTTCCATTTTGGTTTGATCCCAAGTATCATTTTAAATATAATTGGAAAAGATAAAATTTCTGTGCTGGGAATACTTACAGAGAAAGTGAGATGAATTTCAACCTACAATAAGTACCATGATTATAGTCTATTTCTCTTCAAAATAAAAGAATCAAGCTGTGATACTGATGGCTATAGACAGGAGGCTAGGCACAGATGCCAATATTTTTTGATCAAACATAGTTACTTGTTGAAAACAGAAAACACAGCAGATTCCCTAACACATTTCTTAGGGGAAATGGATATTTGCTCACCAGAGCTCCTTAACAATGAACTTGACCATTCTCAAGTCTCCTGTGAACCATACAGGTTCTCATATTGCACAAATTATTTTTAGACTCCATATAACTGTTTCCCTTGGATGAAACTTAGGTCCCACACTTAGCAACATAATCAAATAAAGGGAACAGGCACAGAAGATACAATTCTCTCGTTAATTAAAGGTTGTTTTTATGTATTTGGGAGTATGGCCCTATTGGAGATTATAATATATTACAAAAAGGAAAAACAAGAGATACACATATCCAGGAACCAAAACTAAAGAAATGGAAATGCTAAAGGAAAATTCCAACCAGCTGTAGAATGTCTAATATAAGAGATAAATAAGGAGAAGATAAGAAAACAGTAACATAATGTGTCTGTTCACTATTTCATAGGTTCCTTAGTAAACTGGTATGTGAAGTTTCCCACATGTTGGACTCAAACTATAAGTAGTGACACAGATTCTAGAAGAAGGCCCTTGATATGTATCAATCCCAATTCCTTCTTTATACAAGTACACTTTACAGACTTGCTTCTGTAGTTTGCCTACCTCACCTCTGAACGGTCCCAAAGTACAAGCCCCGGAAGAGCTGACCATTCCCACCCACTAATAAGACTAATTACCACCCCCCACGCCAATTCTACACTTATGACAGCCTCAACCTCACACGCTGACTCATGCAGATTTATTTAATAATTACTTAAGGAAAACAATATGCTTTGTTTTGAGAAACAATGAAACAGCAATTTTAATTTTATTTTGGTTAGAAGAAAGGATCCAAGGCATCTAGGAAAGAGACAAGAAGCATGTGAACAACTCTTATGTCTCAAGAGCAGCTCTGCTGCCTCAACTAGTAAAGTGGGCTGGGTAGATCCTAGCATTCACAGAAAGTCAGGCAACGCATACCTGGTTTTGCCTCTGCCCAGAGAATCCCACTGGGGCCAATTTTGTTCCCCAGTCTCCAAGACATTTGGAGACGCTTTGGGTGCCCAGAATGAAGGGGATAGGAGTCCCACTGTCATGTAAAGCACAGGCATACTGCCAAACATCACACAATGCACAGCACAGCTCCTCCAGCACTAGCTTGGATGTCAAAATGCGCAGGCTGAGAAATGAATACAGTGCTCATTTTAACTAGGAACTAACCTTAACAAATCTTCCTAGCAACAATACCCATGTTCCTTAAAGCTTGCCAAATGAGTCTCAGATAACTACAAGGAGAAGTTTTCTAAACACTAGAAGTCATACCTGGAATTTCCCATGTTATCTGACTAGTCTTGGGAAGAACTAGTGGTCCTAAGCTGTTTGACAGTGAGCCTAGTCGACATAAAGAACTATGACAGCATGATACCAAGGTCAGGGATAAGAGAATTGTAATAAGAGCAAGAACAATAAATTTTAGTTTGAGCAATTTAAAGTGAGACCCTAAACGCTAAACTGTATTTCAGAGAAAGAAGGCACATCTGCTCTATAAAGATTGCTCTAATACATATGAATGAAAAAACACACAGCAAGATAGCTAACTGAGAATAACATAAAGCAGGGCAAGGGGAGTATACAACTGCTGAGAGTGGGCAGAATTATGAAGCCCTGTGAGGGCTAGGGAGATGGCTCAGTAGAATAAGTGCTTGCCTGGTATGCATAAGGGTCTGAGTTCAATTCCCAGTTCCACCAAAAAAGAGAGAGAGAGAGAGAGAGAGAGAGAGAGAGAGAGAGAGAGAGAGAGAGAGAGAGAGAGAGAGAGAGAGAAGAGAAGCACTGTGAAAACACAGTGCTAGGAAAGATGTGTGGTACCTTCAAGGTATCACTGACTTCCAGAGTAGATTTTAAAACTGACAACAGCCGGGCATGGTGGCACATGCCTGTAATCCCAGCACTCGGGAGGCTGAGGCAGGAGGATTGTTGTGAGTTCGAGACCAGCCTGAGCTACAAAGTGAGCTCAAGGCCAGCCTGAACTGCATAGTGAGACCCTGTCTCAAAAAGACAAAAAAAAAAAAACAAAAAACTGACAACAGGAACATGATGAAACAATGAAACTATATAGAGGAAAAGACTTTCTGTGACTAAATCATTTCTAAAGCTATGAATTATTTTCGAGAAACCCAAATAACAGACATATGGCCACAAGGGGTTCCTGTGAATAGCAGAGTTCTCCAGGGGTGGCCATCCACCCAGATGCAGGGAGGCCCAACATCTGCTAGGGTCTCACCAAAAGGATTATCTACCCTGCCAAGAACTGGATGGAAACACAGGTGGTTGTATATTGAGGAGATATGTACAGCTGCCTAATTCCCTGGAAGAATGAGCACCTGCCAGACATTCACTGGAGCTGCCGAACAAAGCTAATTCTCCTGCCAAAGAAAGCAGAATTTACAAAGAGCTGAGGAGATCATAAATTCACTGGTGAATATATGATGCAGATAGGGTTTGAGGAAGACAAAAAATGTTAATGTGATGAAGTAGGACTTCTTCAAGTGAAATGGCTACCTAATAGGGCTAAACATTTCTGAAACATGGAATTGTTTTAAAGGATAGTTGGAATTGTAGTGCCAAAAGCAAATACACTTTACAGCTTCTAGACACAAATTACAAGCACAGTCAACAATTAGAGGAGTATCAGGTTTCACAATGCTGAGATTTTTATTCACACATTCTTACCTCAAATACTGAAAGATCTTTCCTTCGGTAAATTTCATTTGCAGGAGGATGAAACCATCCACACTTCTTTGAGTGTCTTAGCAAAATATTTTTACTTTTCATATATTTAAGACAGAATTCACACAGGTAAAGCTTTGGTAATCTGTTGAAAGTTTAAAAGTCAAACACTATCAGATTGATGATACTGTTCAAGGAAGGGGAATTATTGTTCGATTTTCTTTAAATCATACAAAGGCTGTGGAAATACTTGAAATAACTTATAAAACACAAAAATTTTTAAAATCAGTAGTAAAGAGAATGTAAAGAACATGTTGTCTATCCTTATAAAGCACAATATGAGGTGCGTTTAACTTGTAACCAAATCACTAAGCTCCTTAGAAATGTCCTAGAAAGAGGTTTTCAGACTTATAAAGCACAATATGAGGTGCGTTTAACTTGTAACCAAATCACTAAGCTCCTTAGAAATGTCCTAGAAAGAGGTTTTCAGACTTGGAAACATTCTAGAAGTCAACAATAAGGATGCCACATGCTGTGACGTGATCATGGGTGTTTTTCAAAATTCAGATTCCATGTCATTACTTCCAAAAGTGTTTATGGTCAGTGGTACAACTATAAAATAATCTTTTCCTTAGTGAAGTTGCAATTTTAAAAATGATCTGCATATTTATCAGACAAGTCCTAGCCCTAATTGCTTCCATTTCCACTTCTGAATGAGGTAATTAAAGTTATCCTAGATTTATATTCAGTCTAAAGTGATAATTGCAAGACTGAAAGTCAAAAGACCTCATTTGGGGGGCCGGGGAGATGGCTCAGTAGAATAAGCACTTCCTTGATAAGTTCAAGGGCCTGAGTTCAATTCCCGGTTCCGCCAAAAAAAAAAAACAATAATAATAATAAGACCTCATTTGTTTTCTACCAATTCTGTCTCTGAGTAACAAACAGCTTTTTCAGCCCCACTGACCTTTTTCTTTTGACTTTTAAAAATGACTACACTTGCTGGGAGTAGTTGCACCCATTTATAATCAGAGTACTCAGGAGGTTGAGGCAGGAGTACTGCCATTCTAGGCTATGTAGTGAGTTCAAGAGATCCTGAACTACATGATAAGAGTCCTTAAAAAAAAAAAAAAAAAAAAAAATCAACTTTTATTTGTATCTTTTCCATATAAACAACCTACTGTTGGTATCTACAAGAAAATGTTTAGTTGTACTTCAAGGTCTTTGCGATGCAAGAATGGAATTTGGAAGAGAGAAATACAGGCATAGAGAATATAAATTCCAAATTGGTAATTAAGTACAAATTTTATTCAGTATTCTTAGGCAGATAACCTAAGGTTATTCATACACATTAGAGCTCATATATATTTTTAAGAGTACCTAAAAAATTGAAAAGTGGCCAAATTGAGTGTCATAGGTTTCCACTCATCTTCAATACCTTTTCCGTCTTTATAACCGGCCAGACGTGACAACTGGCAAAGAAAAGTATAAGATTCTATTATAGAAAGAAAGCTAGCTTAAAAGCTTTGCAGGCTAATGATTTGACAAAAAATGTTTCCTGATATATAAGACAGAAGAAAGTTATTCACAATATACAACGGCCTGGGGATACATTAGCCCAAGACAGAGCCAGTGCTAAGCTTGGCTGAAGACAAATGAAAAAAAAACTATGATACTATCATGTTCTCCTCAAGCTTAGTGAGTCACAATGTCACTAAAAGAAAATACTTGGAAAATGGTCTTCTCATGCTACCCATTTCCAACTACTTTCTTCTGCTAAGCTGATATTTAAAACAAACCAAAAAACTTAAAATTAAAATTCTATGAACCAAAACTAAAATTTTGCATAGAAAAATAAAGTTAAATCATGTAACTCAGTAGTGCCCCAAATTTTCTGATCAAGGAGATTAATGAGGCTACAGAGGAATGCGATCAATGATGTATAGTATGCCTAAGAAGAGTCACACGGAGAGAAAACATTCTCTCAGCCTTTCAGAGAGCAAATTGGTCAAGCAATGGCTGTGACTCATCCACAAGGCTGACACTGACAAAGGATCTGCAAAGTATGGTACAGGGTTTCAGGATAAACCCTGAGGGTACCTGACTGACCTTATCTGATACAGAAGTTACATTTCTTGTTATATAGGTCTTGCTTTAACTCAGTCTTAACCATCCAGCAGAAAAGTATAAAAATGGATGTATATAAAATAGTTATATTAATATAATGAGCTATGAATGGCTCAAGTCAACAAATTTGGTGGATAATCCACTTCTATTCTGATTGCTGATCTGTGTTGGTATATATATATATATATATATATATAATATATATATAGCCATCCATGTTGTGATAATCTGTAATATATGTATCGTTATATGTTACCGTTTGTTATTTGTTCTCTTTGTTTTTGCTTCTATTTTTCACTCTTCAAGATAAAATATAATAAATTAAAAAAAAAAGAAAAAGAAAGTCAAGTGACAAAAGACACTCCAGAGCCGGGCGTGGTGGTGCAGGCCTGTAATCCTAGCACTCGGAGGCTGAGGCAGGAGGATTGTTGTGAGTTCAAGACCAACCTCAGCTACAAAGTGAGCTTAAGGCCAGCCTGAACTGTATAGTGAGACCCTGTCTCAAAAAAAAAAAAAAAAAAAGACACTCCACAAAGTATATTACAATCAATAAAAGTAAAATATTTTTCTGATTTTGCTTCCATAAAAATCAATTATTTGCACTATTAAGCAAAGAAAGCAAGCATGGTCCAGAAGCTCAAAGGTAAGTAAAAGTATCTAATTCCAGCTTTAGAGTGGAAAAATTCCCACCCTTGCATGCAGTGTGCCAGGCCTATTCCCTTACCTTGCGTATTCCTGTGGGTAAGGCGAGGAGTACCAGGTTTGGATTTCGTATTTTCCAAATTCTATTACAGAAGGGTACCGGCCACAGTCTTCCACCCCACTTTCACACTCTATTTTCTGACACCAGGGAAGGGAGGGATGATAAAATACACATATTAAGGGTATAGTTGTCACTTACAGTTGTGTTCTCTTACGAGAGGCTACGAAAACCTATGAAGACCAGAACACTAATCTTAATGGTAAATTTTCATGTTGTTAAAAAACATACTATATATTGATACTCATTAAGTAATTGTGTAAACCACAGATACAAATAAATATACTAAGTACAACATGACTGATTCAGTTATAATGCATTAAAACGGATTACAAGATGCAGGTGATATTACATGCTTATGGTTCCTCGTTCCTCCAGAGTATCATTACCACAGTCACTAAATAGTTGTGAAATATGGAGTATCCACTTCACAATATTTTACTAATATGGGCCCATGAGACAGCTCAGCAGACCAAGCACCTGCTTAGGCAAGCACAGGGATCAGGGTCTGATCCTCCGTACCACATGCCCCGCTGGCCATGCCCCCAGCTCCGCCCCTAGGCAGTCTGTGCAGGCCACCAGACCAGGACTGGAAGTGAGACAAGGTGTGGTGGCACAGCCCTGTAATCCCAGCACTAGGAAGGTGGAAAAGAGGAGTCACTATGAGTCCAAGCTGTGTTGTGAGACCTTGCACCACATACATTAAAAAACAACAAAAACACTTATTCTTATGTGTTGGTACATAAGGTTAAAAATTCACCTGCCTAGCTGGGCATGGTGCTGCAGGACTGTAAGGCCAGCACCAGCACTCGGGAGGCTGAGGCAGAAGGATGGTTGTGAGTTCGAGACCAGCCTGAGCTACAAAGTGAGCTAAGGCCAGCCTGAACTGCATAGTGAGACCCTGTCTCAAAAAAAAAAAAAAAAAAAAAAAAAAAAATCACTTGCCTGATTGATTCACTGTAGTATTCTCAACCTCTAGTATACTGCCTGACACAAAAGAAGAATTTTGTAAATAAAGGAACTAATTTTACTACATTCCAATAAATGAGGTTTGGATTTGAAAATATTTGAAAGAACAGTATATTGTTCATTGCACATCTACATAAATGTGAAGAGGAAGCAAAAAAAGCCAAATTCAAAGGCGTCAAGTTAGGGCTGGTGAGATACCTCAACAGACCAAGTGCCCACTTAAGGCAAGTGTAGGAACCGGGTTTTGAACCCTGGCACCACATGCCATATAAGCCCCACCCCTGGGCGTGATGAGCCAGAGTCAGAGTCTGAGTGAGCTGGCACATACATGTAATCCCAGCACTGGGGAGGTTAAAAATATGAAGATAACTATGAGTCTGAGCTGTGTAGTGAAATCCCGTACCAAATACTTAAGAAAAATAAATAAATACATGTGTCAAATCAATGATTAGCGAAAAACTGACATTTATTTTCATCAAAGATTCTGCTAGAGGGAGAATGAGGAATGGGAATGCTCAACACCTCCTAAAATAAAAAGTACCTAATGCTGGCCAGATAGCTCAGTGGATTAAAGCCCCTGTTTAGGCATACAGGTTCTATCCTCGATGAGCCTTGCTGGCTCCACCTCTCAGGGCTTGATGAGATGAAGATAGACACTGGGCATGGTGGTGCATTCCTGTAATCCCAGCACTTGGGAGGCTGAAAACAAAGGATCACTAGGAGTCTGATCTGTGTAGTGAGACCCTATAAACTTTATGCTAAATACATAAAAAACTAAAAATAAAACACCCCAAATCCTTCATCCTCTTGGCTACTACTAAGAATAACATTAGGCAGGGCATGGTGCCTACAATCCCAGCACCCAGAGGCTAAGGCAGAAAGATCAGCCTGGGCTACAAAGTGGTTCAAGACAAGCCTGAACTGTACAGTGAGACCCTATCTGAAAAAGACAGAAGAAAAGGGCTGGGGAGATAGCTCAGTAGAATAACTGAGCACAAGGTCAGAATTCAATCCCCAGTCCCATGGGAGGGAGGGAGGGAGGGAGAAGAAAAAAATCTTGTGAGCCCACAGACCACACTATTCCTATATAAGCAGCAGGGATGGGATAGGAAACACACCTGACAATATAGCCATAGAAATCTAATGTAGGCTACTGACATAAAACAACTGGTGATAATCTAACAAATTTGTGTTTGAGAAGTCCAGTTGACAGTAACTTCAAGTATAATTAATATTTTAACTGGAATCACGTAAAGAAATTACTAGACAGTGAAAATAAAAATGACTCCAATGATTTATGAAACACAATATTGCCTTCATCAATGCCAGAGAGTTAAAAATATGCGACATTTTTCATATGGCTAGCCATCTGTGTCGGAGAAGCATCGGTAAATTGAAAAGCGATGTTCTTTTTGGTGACAATTTTAAATTGCCATTTTCTAAGTTAAGGCATACATAATCAGAAATCTATTTCTTCATACCAGGAAGAGTTTTTCAAAATCTATCTCAACTAGCACTACTGTGGTCTATTTGGGGAGGCCAGCTGAGTCTCTTTGTACCTTGAAGAGAAGAAGTAATTATAGCATCACAGTGCTTGGGGATACACAGTCAACCAAAAGGAGTGTAGTAGTGATAGGTAGGTCGATGAAGCATATTCCATGAAATCAACACAGTAATCGTGAAGAACAGGAGCCACATGTTACTCTGGTTGTTATAACGTGGTGTCCGGTCCTTACCTCCCAAGACAGTTCCTGGGCCTGCTTAAAAACATCCAAATCCTCTTCAGTAATGACATCCTTGTTTCCAATCACATTTACATCTGTATTTTCTTGTTTGATGCTTATTTTTATTTCCGTATCTGTCATTTAAAACCAGCAGAAAGTGTACTCACTGAGCTGAATCATGAGTAACTACTGTACATTACCACAATGGTAGCAAATTAGCATAGTGGGCAAATAGGGATCACTTGCTTTCTTTTTTGAGCTCTGTACACTTTTATCTCTAAGCACTGCTCATAGATCCAGCAGTATCCTTTCCCTATTATACCCAAATTTTGTCTGAAGTTTTCATGGTCATCGTTTTACAACTTGATTGAATAAACAAGGGAAAGTCAGAGCAATATAAAATGAAATTAACATTTTCCGAAGAAGACCATAAGTTAAATCAATGTCTAGTTGTAGCATTCCCATGATTGGTTTTGAAATACCCAAATCCACTACTTTTTCCAAATGACACATTTTTGCTTTTTGTTTCACAAAAGGTAGCGAATTTAATAGGCCAATTTAATCAATGAAATTAGGAAATCCGTTTCTCCCTATGGTAGGTACACACACAGACACACTCAAATCCAATGCACACTTCACAGAATCACAGATCAGGCTTTGTTGAGACGGAAGCGGATGGACTTTGTCATGAGAAAGCAATGGAGCAGAGGGAGGTGACGAGCTGAACACCCTGTGGGAGGTGCCGACAGCATGCACCTGAGCAGCGCTGTGGCAGGAGGCGGCATGGGAGAGGACATGGCAGAAGCGTGACAGTGGCTACTCATGCGGGACTACAAAGCCATAAGCAACGCTATGGAGGCATCTGGGGTCCTAGTGTCACTAGGAATGGAAATAAATCATAAAAGGTGGGAGAGTATTAGTTGGAAAAACAACATTTTGGAGGTTTAGTCAGCATCAGAAAAAGGTCAAAGTTTCACTGCTTCTGTATGAAAGTGAAGTGAGAACGAGAGAAATAGCTAAGACCTATGTGACAAATAGGAATTTATTTATTTTTTTCTTGGGGTTGGGGAGAAAGGGTCGGGGCGCAGGTTTGGTTGGAGCTTTGACCTTTTGCTTACCATCATCCTGATCAGGTTTAATCCTTCCGTCTGCCAAGCTCCCCTTCCCTGGTGAGGGGGTCCCCATCTGAGGGGTCACTTTATATTTTAATCTGCCTAGCATCCTGTGCTTTTTAAGTAAAGTTGTTCGCTTGAAGTGAGCAATTGCTTTAAAAATACGTCCTCTAGCCATCCCCCAGCTAGAGGAGGAGTGAGAAATAAACCTACTTCTAATATCTCTTTTTCCAAAGAAATGGGCTTTAGATTTTGCTGTGGAAGATAAGTCAGTTTTACGACGCATGCGTTTGGGTGGAGCATAACTTGGGTGTCCCTTTTTGCGAGACTGTCCCTGCGTGGCATAGATATGAGAAAGTCCATCAAAGAGTGCCTTCAGCTGACTGTTATTGGTAAGACTGCTAAAGGAGGGCACACTGGACTGGCTGGAAGAACTCTGGGGAGAGGTAGAAGAAGTGGAAGTGCTGGACTTTTGTGAACTGGGGCTCTGACCAGAGATGGGGTTTGGGGGTGGAAGTGAAGAAGGTGGAGGTTTTAGCTTTTGTGTGGTACCTGTAGCCAACACATGAGAAGTGCATGACTGTTTCTGAGAGACCTTTTTCCTTGGACGATAGTGCTTTGAAAAGTCTATTATTTCACCTCGTGATCTGCGACCATCAGGTGATGGTGTAAAAAACTTAGTAAGGCCATCAATGAGCCCTTTGGTTTTCTTGTTAACTTTAAGTGTAGAGGCAGAAATGTAGGTGGAGGTGGTGGTGATTTTGGTGGTGGCACCAGGCCGAGTGGGGTCTGTAACAGCCAATCTGCTGCTTGAGTCCTTCCCAGATGCAGCATGACCAGATGAAGGTGTGGTACAGACTTTAGTCTTTTGACCCCTACCAGGTGACCCCCTTCCTGTGAATGCATTCATGGATCCTTCATCACTGGTTACAGACCTAGGCAAAAATTTAGAGAATAGTATCAGCATTTAATAATAGAAATATAAAGGTATCTAAAAACAAGTTTATAGCAACTAGATGCATATTCAATGTGCTTGAACTTTAGAGACTGAACTGCAATCCTATTAACTGTTTTTGTGTATGTGCCACCACCTAGATGTTTCTCTGGTGAAAAAGGTGACAGCAACTAGTTGGCCTGTCATGATTTTCCCGGGACTCATATAGCAAGTACAGGAAGAAGGCATTTGGACCAAGCACTATACAAGGAAGGGAAATTATGGACAGAATGAAGAATACCTAATGGTTTCATTATAAGTACATAAAAGTAACTTATCTCTTATGTTGTCACAAGTAATTATGATTTCCTGAAATGTCATTTTTAAAGTATTGGAGGAAGTCAGTCATATGTGTTATCTAGAAGCGAAAGAGTAGGTTTATCTAATCTCTTAGTTAATAGTAGTTTTAATACAATTTGGAAATTCAGATAAATACAATGAACATGTCCATAAATTTGTACTTTAAGAAAGCTAAGAAAAAAAAAAAAAAAAAAAAAAAAAAAAAAGATATCCTCATCTACCAGTTTATGCCTAGGATGATAAGGTAGCCCATAACAGTCTCTTAGGAGAGAAGACAACTAACTACAGCATAAAGTACTGCTGAATAAAGGACAACAATAGCAAAAAACTAAAGAAATGATTGGAGGAAGCTACAGCGGTTCAGACATGACATGGAGAGTCCGGTGAAGAAGCAGCACATTTACCATGGTCATCATCAGACACTTGGCGCTGGGTTCTGACTGCTATTTCCCTTCATTTGACGCTGAGTTCAACACACACTGTCATGACACAGGTGCCTTACATGAACAGTGGCTGCCTGCCTGCCCTACAGGCCAGGGCTTGGGAAGCTACCCATATGAGAGCAGGATTTGTACAATAGAAACATCTGCATGTGAATTATGACAATACTGGGAAAGAATTAGGCACTTATTTAGCTGAAAGCTAATAATGGAGAAATGGAAGCCTGAAAATGGTATGAAATTGAATTATAAAAATATCTTAAGTAGTTATAAATAAAAGAACACTTCTTAGGGATTATGTTGTACACAAAGATTTTATCAAGTGATTTCTACCAAGCTCATCTGAGGTGGTGCAACTGCCAGGAGCGTTTCCTGCTGCCATAGATTCAACCACATCAGGTGGGTGTGGAGACCTCTAGTATCACTAGAAGATTCCATGCAGGCTACCCACAGACAACTTATTCCACAAAAATGTTTCACAGATCAGAATGCTGCACTTGGACTGGACCTGGCATTGGCTGCGACAGAAGGGATAACATGCTTATAAAAGCATGTGAAAAGGAAAACTCCCTAGACTGTCTTAAAAATTCCTAAGCTCAAAGGACAATTTGAACAAACAAAAAGTTAGGATTGGAGCCAGATGCAATTTTCAGCTCTGTCCTTTGTTTAGAAAGTTTTTATCCTAATTTGGGTTTTTAATTGGGCCCGGAGGATATGGTCCCATTTTAAGAACAATGCTTATAAGAGATGAATGCAAAAACATAGTTTCTACTTCAAATGATACTAATATGAAAGATTTTATTTATGAGTATATTTTATGTTTGTGTCTAGAAATTAACATAAAAGTTAATTTGAAAAAGCTCATTGGTTAAAGGAGTTTATTACATTTTACAGACACTCCAGAAAGAAGCTTGTATCTATTTATTCTTTCAGAGATAAAATGCAGGAAGGTATTTTCCAAGAGTAGATTAATATAAAGAACTACCTCAGGTAAAATGAGGAAAAGTATAGTGGGCAAGTGAGTATAATTTCTAGTGTTTGTTTAAGGTGCAGATAGAGCACCTATTCATTTTTAAATCACAATGGCCTCTTTCACTAAGGCTACAGAAATGGTGACAGCCAAATGGTAAAACTCATAGATATGAACTATACTGGTTTCATTTGTAAACACTGCACTTTAAGCTGATAGTCAAATCCCTACTGTATACAAGTCAAAAATGAATTCACTTCACTTCTTATCTCTGCCCCAAGGATTCTAACTAAGTCCTGCTAAATGCTGTACTGGGCTTCAGAAGCAATTTAATGGCAATAGAATAGAGGAAATGGAGTTATCATTGTAGATCTGCAGGCTACTGCACATATATTATGTCTGCACATGTATGCACGGGCCAAATATTGTCCTCTTTGGGAACAAATGGTCATTGGCAGGTTTCTCAGAAGCTTCTTTTGTGGAAATTAATATCAAGAGTGTTTTACTGAAATGCTACCTGGAGTGACAAAAGAGGATTCACTATAGACATGGACAAATTCCTTTCGCTTAAAGCTCCTATGCAAATATTTATATAATTAGCTGGTGTGTACTCTGAAAATATAAATATATTACATAGTTTTATATAATTAAGCTTTTATAATGCTCAGCCAGTGAAAGGGTAGGCTGAAGGACAATCTCCAGTTCTTATATTCTGATTCCATTACTGCTGCTTAGGAAAAGTCAGTATCACAGTCACTACCAAGAAAAGATTCCATAATACCAACTGTAGTATAAAAGTTATTTTTAAGAAATTTCACGGCTTACACAAAAGGAGAAATATTCCTCATCCCTTGAGATTTGAAAAATGATGCTTAAAAAAAATCAAATGGAACCTAAGGGGGTTATAATCACCTACATTTTAAAGCATAACATAAAAGATTTCTTTGATAAGATCTCAACCTACAACAATCGTTGCTTTAATTTATTTTTCGGTCGTCCAATGGGTTTTGCATATCGTCGTTTTATTTGTGCAGCTTTCTCATGAAGTAGTTTTCTTCCCTTTTTCTTTGGTCTGCAGACTTGGCAAATCCACATCCCTGAATTAATATATATATGAGAAAAATATTTTAATGTTTCATTTTAGGAGAAAATATTAAATATAAACTGCAGCTGTATTAAGCTGTCCACGGATGCCTGTAGGTACAACTTGAGGGAAGTGGGTGGCTCCCTTTTGTCACTCTCCTCAGGGAGCCTCTGCTATAGGTGAATTTCCCGGGAATGGGTTGGAGGCTGGGCAGAGAGCCAAATGAGGGCTGGGGCCACCTGCACCTTAGAAACCTTCCTCACAGTATACCAATTCTCCCATCACTGCATGGAAACTTGCCCTTGTCAGTCATTACATATTTTATTTGAAGAAAGAATTTTAGGTAAATCAGTTTTTGAAACTCCTACTAAAGAAAGTATATTTGCTATCCTATTTCTTTCTGGAAATTTGCAGAACTAAAAGTCATTAGAAATATAAAATATAAATTAAAAATTCAGAATACTATCTAGGTACACATCTGCATAGGGAAATAGATTAATAAGCAAAACTGAAAGATTAAAACTCATGACTATAGACAAATTTCACACTTCAGAAAGGTCATAATTCAAATGTGTGTGTGGGGGGAAGAAATGATTCAATAAACTACCTGGAAGGAGAACAATTATTTCCTAATTTAAAAAAATAAATTCTGGACAGATAAATGTTTATGAAAGAAATGTGCCAGGAAAACTACAAGGATATTAAATCTCAACATGACTGACACTTAAAATGAAACCATAAAAAGTTTCATGAATTTAACCAAATTAAAAAAATAAAATGCTTTTGTAAATTTGGGAGAAAATAACTGCCTCAATAAAAGATTAATGAATAAAAAGACTTACAAATGACAGTGTATAAGTACCCCAGAAAGACATAAAAATGCTTTCACTATTAAAAGATAAAATTGCTAGACCCTTTTTCTTATCATGAAGTTAGTAGGGGAGAAAAAAAAATCCCCATAATAAGGTATTATTTCAACAAATCTAAGACAGTGCTGGCCATCATAGAATGAAGTTTTCGAACACATGGATAATCAGTCTAAAATCCAACGCAGCCTTTCATGCACATGGCCTCTGTCCCAGCAAGTCCTCTCCTAAGAAATGAGCATTAGGAAATTGAAAAATAGTAGATTGAAAAAATGGCAGTATTTGAAATGCCTACCATAGCGAGTTGGCTAAATAAATTATGGTTCATTCATTTATGCATGAAGTTGCAAAATCAAATACCTGCAGGAAGCAGCTGGACTGTGTATGACTGAAGCAAGTTGAATGTAAGACAATAAGGAGCAGTGAGGGTGTGGCAAATTAAAGCATGCATGTCCAACCTAGAGCACTCAGAAGTTCTAAAGCACTCAGAAGTCTAAAGACAACAAAGCTAATCTGTGGGCCTCAGGTACCAGATTGCCAACTTCTGTTCTATGTTGTGGAATTTAGAATTTTTAATGAAGTGGGAATGAATGCTTATAATCTATTATTGTGAGGGAAAAAATAGGTTTATAAGAACAGGCATAGAATGTTCCCTTTCTTTATAAAGTGTGAATGGGAAGAGGGAAGGAAGTGCCATTTGTATTTTCTCTGAATTTCTTTTCTGCCTTTATTTTCTAGACCTTTCACAATGACAATTTTCTAACAAAAAGACAGTTAAATGTTTAATATATTGTGAATTAAGGGAGAAAGGGTGACATAGGCTGCTTCTACAATAAAAACTTCTATTGGACACAAGATAGTTGGTCAAAATATCCATTAATAGTTTGTCAGAGGACTCTGAAATCATCACTATCATCATGAATTTCGAAAATGCTAAATTTCTCAGCTCTACTGTGATATATAATTTGGAAAGTGTTCTAAACTTTTAACTTCTATACTAACCAAGGAGTGGTCTGGGGAGAGGGATGGCCTTTTATAGACAGGCTGAAACTGGAGCTCCTAAGTGTGTACTTCCCCAAAATGAATGCTTCAATATCAATACTCTTCTATTCATAACCTCAAGCATGTGGAAGTTGGGAGGGATAAAAGTATGTGAAGAACCTGTATACTTCTAAACTGTGAGCTGCTAGGACAAGGCTAACAAGGAAGTCATAAAATACATTGTTAATGTGGTTTAAAAGGTCACCTTTTGGCATTCTGGAAAGTGGTGGATCACAGCACTCCATATGGAATCCTCTATCACAGGAGTCACAAAAAAGCATATTATCCTGGAATATAACATATTAGAGACTAATTGAGACTGAAGCCAACCGCAAGATGCCAAGAATTCTTATATCACCAGATTCATAATAAAATATAATCATGGAGTGCCAACTTCCCAGTTGCGGTTTGACATCTTAAGCATTTAACATTTTAAAAAGAAAACTACAACATTCTATTAAAAAGAACAGCTTTAACACTGAAAATTAATTTACCTGGAGATGGTCTATTGACAAGTGTACTTACTGCATTTTTGCCTTGGATTCTACATGCACTGCATGTCTTGCATTCGATGCACTGCCACCTTAAGGCCTTTACATTTGTTGTTAACTCAGGACAAAATTTCAAACATGATGGGTGCCCTAGAAGAACAGAAAGCAAATTGCTTTATGGGAATGGTGCTTTAGATTTGTTTTTAAACTCTCATTCTCTACATTTAATAGTTGTTGATGGCGGCCAGTCAACTTCAAGCACTCAAACACAAAAAAGATCAGAAGGTCCAAATCTGCCCACCTGTGTCCTCCTTCCAACACTGACCACCTTTAACAACTGCTGTCTATCCACAGATCTCAGTGTGCAGACTGGAGAGAAGCCTGAGCTTCAACAAGTCCCGAGAGCTCTGTGTGAAGGTTACAACGTGAAAGGTGAAACACAGGAGCTGCCTACTATAATCCAAATAGCGATACACAAAGAATTCCAGGAGAGGGCAAAGAACATGGCATTACTGGATGAGACCAAAAATATCTCACTGCACCATATCTTTGTGTCCCCAAGTTTAAATTCCAAAAGTAAGATCAGAAACGGTAAATTGCTTTAATGGAGAGAGTTAAGAAAATGACAGACTGAGGTCAAATGGCACAAATCAAGCAGCACACCTGCATAGCAGGTGCCTTCCACTGTCTTGTGAGCTTTCTTATACTGTTCTAGGCACTCTTTATCTGACTGTGCTCAACACACAGTCTTGAGATATAATGTAATGTAATGTAACTCTTCCAAGTTTTCTTAAACTTCAGGCAATCCTTCTACAACTTCCTGAATGTGGGGGTTAAATGCTGGTACCACTGCACCCACTGACACAAGTCTTATTGCTTCACTCACAGGACCTGGACACCCTGAGAAATGCCATGCAAAGAAGCTCACCAGCCTTCAGGAAGTAAGAAAGTCCTCCCTAACATGTGTGTGCGTGCATGCACGAGAGAGAGACAGAGAGAGAGTTGGTGGGGCTAAAGTCGAAGGTGATTTTGCTTAAAATCTGCTTGTCTTCTATCGTAAACCTGCGATCTCCAAAGTTCGTTTTTTTAAAATCAAAATAAAGTCTTTAAATAATAAGACTGTTAAAAAATTCCATGTGAAAGAACTTATAACCAAGTTGCAAAGGAAAGCTGAAGAGCAATAAAAAAAAAAAAAAATTTAAAAAAGCAGATTCTGCAATTTCAAACTGTTTTATAATTTCCTGACTTTGGCAGCCTCACTGTTTAAATATGTATTTTGAGTTGCTGCCAGAAAGGTCCTCCTCCTTAAAGCTTAACAGGTGCTTCATAAAATTCCACCCACCCCGAGATTTGGCTTTTTGAAGTAAAAATATTCAAAATCAATCATTGATACAGTTAATAAAAGCGTACAATTCCGAGGTTAGGAAAAATCCAAACATCTGTACTTAAGATGTTGAGAAAGTAAAATGCTGTCAAGAGGATTACGACCTCTGGCATGAGAGACACCTCTGCAGAGGTGTTTAACCTCTGACACTGTTCTTTTACAAAGGCTTCTCTCATTGAAATGAATGAAAGGAAAAGGCTTAATATATTGTGTAAAAATGGTATCAATCACCTCTCTCTGCTCAGGAATGGCAAACAGCTCACTTGCTGTCATTAAGATCACTCTAAAGGGGGAGGGGAGAGAACAACTTTGATCAGAACCCCATCCCCATTGTGAGGAACTTTTAAAGACCAGCAATTTAAATTCCACTCTTAAAAATAGGTCCTCCTGGCTTAAAAGTATACCACTGACTCTTCCCCTCCTTTTTTATTACTTCCTGCAAGTCATACATCACTGGGACATATGACCTCAATTTAATGCACTGAATTTTTCCCTACATTAAAATCTGTTTTTGTACTTTGTAGCTTAAAGTCAGTAACTAAGCTAATTCACATTGTTATAGCTTACTATTTATTCCTACATATACACTATGAAAGACAGACTTAATAACTATTCATTTTGAAAATTAATGGACTTCAAACTTTAATAATCAAGAGTTAAGAAATATTCTGCCTTTTAACACTATCTCTCACTTTAAAAGCAATTTTACATAGCAAACTTAGTATTTAAGCTGTCCTGTCAAATTCCTAAATCTTCACCCTTTAGGCAGCAATCGTACCTTTATTTAGCTCAAGAGAATAGGCCACAAATCCCTTCCAGTTCTAAATTTCTGTAAGAGATGTGAGGGACTAAGAAGTACTTTCATTTCATTTCTCATAGCCAAGTGTAAAAATCACACAGCCAGCATTAAAGTAACACTAAGGACTACAGCGGAATCTTGATAGATTACTAAACAATTCATAGGAATAACAAGATAAAAAATAGTACTCTTGATAATGTAATGCATTACTTCCTATTCAGCCATTTCATAAACTCAATACTTGCTTCTAAAATTGCTATCTTTCTGGCATGTGCTTTACTGTAGTTTCATGCAGTTTATTAGATTTGAGAGCACTTATGCATTCTTTTATTTTTAAATGTTTTCTTGAGACAGGGTCTCATTACATAGTACAGACAAGTCTTGAACTCACTATGTAGTGCAGGCTGGCTTTGCACTCATGATGATCCTCCTGCATCACCAGCCTCCCCAAGTGCTGGGGGGTTACAGGTTCACAGCAACATGCCCAACTCTCATGCATTCTTATACAAACACAGAAATTACTCTTAGTTTACCAGTTATCTAAGTAAACTGTGTACAATTCCAACAATTTCCAATGGAATTACATACAACTAAAAATGATTTTGGGGAAAGGAGGGAGGGAGAGGGAGAAGGGGGAGGGAGGAGAGAAAGCGAGAGCGAGAGCGAGCAAGAGAGAGCGAGAGAGCGAGCTAGAGAGAGAGAGAGAGAGAGAGAGAGCGAGAGAGAGAGGGGGGGGGTATTTTTTCGAGGAAATACTCAAAATGAAATGATCTGTCTTGGCAAAAGACATCTTGTAGTCAGGGCTAATGGTATACACCTTGAAGGGATTACCCTGGACTGCCTGAGTAGATCTATCTGATCTAATCACAGGAATGAGTCCTCATGAACAGAGAACCTCTTCTGGCTGTGTGAGACAAGATGGAAAAGGAAGATCAAAAAGGTTCACAGTAGGAAATGGACTCCACCATCTCTGAGAGGCTTATAAGACACTTGAAGTTGTCAAAAGCCAAGCAGTGAAACAGGCTTCTATTCTAGAATTTGGGGACAGCCTTCACCTGACAGCAAGAAAATGGGGACTGAGAATCCTAGGAACACAAGGTATTGAATGCTGCCACAACACAGATGGGCAAGGTCAAACACCCTAATTTACAGTCTCTGAGAAGCAGAGCCAACATGCCCAACACTTTGGTAGACTTTTCGTTGTTGCCATTAATATTGTGTTGCTGTTTTGGGGTGGAGAAGCTTAGAAGTTTTGTACCTAAGGGTCGGTCACTTAGTAGAAGCTATGCTGAATGTAAGAAACACTGGGCCAAGGACAGAAATCTGAAGAAAGAAAGAAAGAAAGAGAGAGAGAGAGAGAGAGAGAGAGAGAGAGAGAGAGAGAGAGAGAGAGAGAGAGAGAGAGAGAGAGAGAGAGAGAGAGAGAGAGAGAAAGGGCAGAGAGCAAACAAGTAGTTAATAAAAGTAATGGAAAGAGGCAGAGCAAACACAGAATCACAGAAATCAAAAAGACTATTTCAAGAAAAAACCATTAACGGGTCTAAATTTGGGTGAGAGGAGTATTTGGTATGAACAGAAAGACGTGGATTAGATTTTGATAAAGACTGTAAAGTGAATACTGGATTTTGATATTTTAAAGGTCACTGTTACGCCCAACAAGAAAAATTTTTAGTAAAATAAAGAGGCTAAAAGCAAGATTTCTCCTTCCATTTTTCTCTCTAGATAACCAATCCTGCTTTTGGGGATAGGCATAGAGTTTGTCTTCCACTTCCTGCCTTTTTATTTATCTTTGAATTCTTTGTAATTGCAGGTCTCCTTTCCAACCCACTAATTCTGCATCTAGTCTGTGTGACACTGGATGAGTAACCAACTACCCAATCCCTCAGGCATTTTTTACTTAAGAAGCTACTTCTAAAAAGCTCTTTAAAAAATCTCTCTCTCTCTCTCTCTCTCTCTCTCTCTAATTTTGATTTTTGGGAAGGGTCTACAAGGTGTTCAGGGTCTCACTACAAGATCCTATTCGTAGTGATTTACAGCCTCTCAAGAGCTGGGATTATACGCACACGCCACCACGCCCAGTCTCAAAAAATATATCTTGATCACGGATTGTACCCACCAGCTCCCTCTACAAACAAAAGGCATGAAAGGTTTTAGTCTTTGTTTTAATTCAGGGCTAATTAATAGACCAAAAACATCCAGGAAAGACCCAGGTTTCCTGGGATCACTGAGGCTCTAGCCATAATGGGTAACTCACTTGTACGTAGAAGGCCTTCCTTCCCTCTCCCAGCTGCATACCAGCAGCCTTTCTTCTGCTTCCCATTTCAATGAGCTTCCACTTAACATGATGCTGTAATGTTGAACTGTACACTTATCTTTGATTTGCTAATTTGAAAACACACATGCACACAACTCATCTGTAAGTAAGATTTAACTACCCAGCAATCTGAACAGCAGACACAAAATTTCATTTGGTATAATATCTAATAGTTATGGGAAGCTAATTAAATATAATTTGGTCTTAATGAGGCAAAGAGAATATAACAGTGTTAATTTCAAAGTAGGCTGATCCATGAAAGTCAAGTAAAAGCACTTCCTACTGGTAACGTCCCCACAGACCTGTGAACTACCTGATCACTAGTGGCTGGAGTGATGTTTGTCTAATGGATTCAAGTTACTGATCATCTTTGTATCATGATTTCATTAAATGCTTACAACAGCTCTGTGGATGCAGGGTGCAGACTTTACCCTTCCCAACAGAGATCGGGCAATCTGCAGCCAGCCAGCCAGCAAGCAGGAGAAGAAAAATGAACACAGGGAGCAGAACCAGCTGTGGGGCTCCTTGATCTACGCATCCCAACTCACATTTATACTTTATGTAAAGGTGAATCATCCAAAAACTATTCAGTAGGAAAAAAGCTAAGTTCTGACTATTGGACCAAAGAGCCATCTCAAACATACAGAAATGTTGAACTGGCTTCACTTTATGATGTAAGCAGAAGGAAGCATTTATTACTCATATCTAGGAAACACAAGTGAAGTCTAAATGTGACATCATACAAATGGTACTTCAGACAGAGTGACTAAAAAGCTCAGGCACATATGGGAAACACATTGTAGAATGTTCTTCCTTATGGGCTGCATCGATATTTCCTTTTTCTGCTTTTATACTGCTATGGGTATTTTTTCACATAAACATCTTATGTTAGGGATTGCTTTGATCATTACAAACAGTTTCAAATCAGTCCTAAAACCAACAGATTCTTCTGAATGTGAGATAGCAGCCATTTCTACTAGGTCACCTGGGGGTACCAATCTGTAAATCCAGTTAGAGGTGATGCACTGACTGTGACAATGGAGCTTCCTGCCAAGACACAGGATGAAGATGAAGTACAAACTCCATCATACTCTTTTATCCTCATCATTACCAATGTATTACAGCAGACTATTAAAATTATAAGAACTCCAAACTCTATTATAACAAACCAGATTTTGACCCATTCATTCAGATACAGGGTCTCATTCTGTAACTCTTCGGAATCACTATGTAGTCCAGGTTATCCTCAAACGTGCAGAGTTCCTCCTGCTTCAGCCTCCAGAGAGCAGCAACTATGGGTGTGGACCACCACACCCATCCCCAACACTTCTTCCATTTAAAGACAAAACAGCAGAGTCCATTCATCTGATTTTCCAGTATAAATTTTACAAAGCAATAAACACGCAGGACCAAAAACTTTAACTCATGGAAGCAATCAAATACAGACCAGCATTGCATGCTCAGGAAAGAGTAAGCCGACCTTGACACAAAAGCCTGATCACACAGCAGAGTCCACAGCAACACTTAAAAGCATCTTCTATCTTGAAAAAACAGATCAGCAGGCTTGGATTTCTGCTATGACCCATTCCTAGACTCCACAATCTCTGGCTCTCTCTAACAGAAAATAGCGGGAAAGACTGCCTCAACGATGACTCTAGTAATAGGAGCCCTATAGCAAGTATCCTCAACCCATTTGTTTCTGCTTGTTAGAGAGAAAACAAGAGGATATTTGTTGGGAAGAGAAAGCAGAATACTATACACATGCGCCCCTGGCTTGATCCTGAAAAAGAATGAATGAAAAGAAGTTTCAGTAAAAAAAAATTTTCAGTGACTTCAAAGTGTAGAGGAAATCAGGCCTCCCTTTTGGCATGTGTTCAATCTGGAAAGATGAAGAGAGATTGATTACATCAAAAAGTCTGGGGTCTACTGTTTAGAATTACACCTTGATACCCTATGAAGAAGGCAATAAAGTTATGAGCCAGAAGATAGCAATCTTGAATTCCTTACTAACCCAAGTAAGTGTATCACCAGGGTAAGGAACTATATGAAGGGACCCTTTCTTCCCACATGTTAAGTAAGTATGTCTGTAATCTGTCTAGCATCCAGACAAATAGATAATAAAGAAATACAACAGTGAAGAGTATTTTTTAAAATACTGCCTTAAAATCACAGCAGGTAAACCCTAGATAAGTGAATACCACTAAATCAATCAAGCAGTTACAAAAACAAATAATTCATTCAGAACAAGCCTTGAGAAAACTGAAAAAAGAACTGCAGAGCAGAACTGATGAGTGAGGTCCAACCTCCCTAGCATAAAATGGGATTTGTAGGGTGGAAACTGATTAAACTGAACACACAGATAACATTTCATTTTGTCACTATCCATGATACTATAGCCAGGTAAAAGAATGTGTATAGCCCATCAAAAAGATTATCGAAATGCATTTTTAAAGCAGGGCTAGAAACATCTTATTTCATAGGCTCAGGTCCTACACACTGCTAAATCACAGAAGGCCTTGGGTTAAACACTCATGGGAGAAGCAAGAATCATTACACAATACTGTCATTCCTCAGACAGATTCCCTCTGTCCAACTATCAAGCACCTGCCATGAATGTGGAACAGACTTTCATTTAGTTATGGTAATCAATGACAACAGTATCAAGCATGCCAAGTGAGAACAATGGTGGACACACGTAGTACATGTAACATAGTTCCAATAAGCCCTGTACTGAACTATTCTGTTCTCATAGTTAATTCCCATCAAATTGAAGAAGTATGTGCTTATTCCCAATTTTCTACTATGAAAACCAAGGCTTAAAATGATTAAATAATTATTCTGAGGTAGAGAAATTGGATTGTGGTCAGCTATGGAGTTTACTCTTACCCACTAAGCTCTATGAATGAAGTGAGTGTGTGATAAATGAGTACGTGTTGTGGTCCCATTCAAAGATGAGTTCTGGCTGTGCTTCTTTGATAATTCAGGGGGACAGAACCCAGGGCCTCAACTAGGCATCTGGGGATGGGGGAGGGGGAGAAGGGGAAGGTAACAATAATAGGGTTTGAACCAAAGTTTTTATGCTAAGCTACATCTCTAGCTTATTTCAATTTTTAAAATTTAAGAAAAAGTCTTAAAGTTGACAAAACAGCCTGGGTTGAGCTCAAACTTATGGTGCTCTTGCCCCAGTCTCTCAGAGTGCTGGGATTATAGGCATGTACCGAACACCTGGCTCCTACAGTTATTATTTTTAAGGTAACTACAACTAAAGAAATACTAGTTTTTCTTTACTCGTTTTGCTACTATGGAATCAAGCACAATGTCTTATGAATGCTAGGAAGTGCTTTACCACTTAGCAACACATGGAACCCTCAGTCATCATGTTAAAAATGATGTCTTGAAAAGTTTTCAGTACATTGGAAAAATAATTTTGAGATTCAGATTTTTTAAAAATTCTGGGTAGGGGTGCAGCTTGATGGTATAGAGCATACTTAATATGCAGCCTGCAAGATGCCCTAGGTTCAATCAGAAGCACACCTTTCTTCAAAAAAAGAAAAACCAGAAACAAACCAAAAGCCTAATGGCCATTATTCCATCTGTTGGTACATGTGACAGAGACAGACAGAGGGATTTAAGCAGGCTAACTGCTTAATACAAAGGAAGACTTGCAAATAAAGTAAAAATTTTAAATGTAGGCACAATGTGCTTCTAAATTTCCATTATAAAACTGAAAATTTTAACAATTTCATAGTGAGAGAAAGGTAGCGATGGCATGTACCTTAAAACCACTTTAGGTTTTATAATTTGTCAACTGTATT